>PQWD01008335.1:0-89607 GCA_019425675.1 Leucinodes orbonalis | reverse complement strand
TAAGGGATAAACCAAAACCAATGTATGGCATAGTCAGTAAAACGAAAAAATTTATCGTCACCCAACCAGGGATTCGTATGGCGACTCAAAGTCATAACTCCCACTGTTCACTGCCCAACTTTGTTGCTTTATCTTCGCGTCTTCTCATACTGATATCTTTAGTGTTGCTCCAAATAAACGCTGCAGTTGCCTCGGTAGAACTCGACGACACCGTTGATATCAATTTTAACAGCACCCTTCAGAATAATACAGCAAATTGGACATTATTTGATGACAATTCAACATTAATCAAACCAATACACATAAAGCACTATAAATATTCAACGACATTCAGTATTCTTCTTTCAATAGTATTCCTAATAGTTATATCTGGTACAATAATTGGAAATATTTTAGTTTGTGTTGCTGTGTGTTTAGTCAGAAAGTTAAGAAGACCCAGCAACTATTTGATAGTATCATTGGCAGTCAGTGATCTGTGCGTAGCTATAATCGTGATGCCAATAGCTATGGTTTACGACATAATGGGCACGTGGCCGTTTGGACCAGTGATCTGCGATTTCTGGGTATCAAGTGACGTGCTGTCCTGCGCAGCAAGTATTTTAAATCTATGCATGATTTCCGTCGACCGATAATGCGATCACGAAACCTTTGGAGTACGGTGTAAAAAGAACACCGAGGAGAATGTTTTTTTGCGTGTTCATAGTATGGATGAGCGCCGCTTTTATATCGTTGCCGCCAGTTCTGATTCTGGGTAATGAAAAGACTGAGACATCATGTTCCGTATCGCAGAATAAGGTGTATCAAATTTATGCAACACTCGGTAGTTTTTACATACCGCTAACAGTGATGATGGTTGTATACTACAAGATATTTAGTGCTGCTAGAAAGATTGTCAAGGATGAGAGACGTGCTCAATCTCATTTGGAGACTCACTGTTATCTTGAGATTAATGTCAAGAATGGGGGTGCGGCTGAAGCGAGACTACTCGGGACACAGCCTGCTACGGCGGCTGCCAGAGGCTCAACTGCTAGTACCAACACTACTGTGAGTTACCTATATAATATAAACAAAGTATTCCTAACTATAGTGAAAAGCCAAGACATGTTCTCCTCCTCTGCCAAATAATTAGTCATCCTTTTGTCTTGTTTTCTACTTACTCGAAGTTATTGAAAAAACATTGAATAAAGCTTTATTTTTATCCTTTGATCGGAATCACTTTTGTAAATGCAATATTTTATTTAACTTTTTTAACCACTACAAACATAAAAAATAACTAAGATAACTAAGACTTCAAACGATAGTAAAATTTCGTGCATCGCTTAGTACTAAGAGATACAAAACTTTGAACCATTTAATTTCCTTGTTACAGATAAGTGTAGAAAAAACTGAAAGCACAATAGGCAGGTGCTTTAGTGGGCAACGCAAGTCCAACGAGTCACAGTGTCCGATGCTTGGCCACAAAACCCCAACCAAGCCCATTCACACCATCAACCGTTCCACGTCTCAAGTAGGGCAAACACCTGAGCATAACAAGCTCCAAGTGAAAGAGAGACGACGACAGTCCTCTGAAAGTAGTAACAAGTTGACAGCTAACCGCATTAGGTCTTCATTATCAAATTTTGCTCAAAAAAGCCATATCGCCAAAGATTTGCTGCATCAGTCACATTCGCCTCATCAAAAGAAGCTGCGTTTCCAATTGGCGAAAGAGAGGAAGGCTTCAACAACGCTTGGCATAATAATGTCAGCTTTTGTCATCTGCTGGCTTCCCTTCTTCGTACTTGCTCTCATTAGACCTTTCTTGGAAGAAGGTGCCATACCAGATGCTGTTAGCGCATTGTTTCTCTGGCTCGGATACATCAACAGTTTACTTAATCCCATCATTTACGCGACGCTGAACAGAGATTTCAGAAAGCCGTTTCAAGAAATCCTTTTCTTCAGGTGTTCAAATTTGAACCATATGATGCGCGAAGAATTCTACCACAGCCAGTACGGGGATCCTGATCAGCATTATTGTGTTAACAATACGACTAAAGTGCACAACTATGACGAAGGTGTCGAAATAGTGTCGGCTGTTGACCGTGAGGAGACTAGAGCCTCTGAGAGTTTTCTATGATTGTCAATGCTCGAGGTCGATACTACAGGCCGAGATACTGTGATGTAATTAAGACTTTAAAGATAATCAACCACGGTCTAACTGTGTTTATTTTCAACTTTGTTCAACTGTTTGTGAGCTGTTCCATAACTAGTCGTTGCTAATTTATAAATTATTATTCCTCAAAGGTTTAGTCAGATTGTTTTAATACGAGTAAATTTAATTGTGTTTCGAGACACATTGTATAGAACAAACTAATTAAGTGGGAAACGTGTAATAAAATACGAAGATGTGTTTCGGAATGACCAAAGAGATGTCTTAATTTAGTGAAAATGGTTTTATATTATAGGCTGTTGTGAATTTAGTAATTATAGTATTAAAATGTATTATGTCGTTACGTGAATGTGTAACTATGACATTACTAATAGAAGTCAGAAGTATTTTAATCCATGTGATAGTAGATATAGTTCCATAATTTTTAGTGTCTCAAATTTCTTCACCATCTGTAATATAAACTTTGTAATTTAATTTAGAACGTTTCTTATAAATGTGTTTATGTATTACAGATTGTATATTTGCGTATTTATTAGGGTCATTTGCGTAAATTTTAATAAAATTCGTGGTACTAACCCGGCAATAGTAATATTTTAAATGAAATAGTAATATTTAGACAATTGGCACTGCCATGTAACGTAATAAACAAATATTTTAATGTAAACAACATTGCTGTCTATATATTATATATGTTGCTGGTCATAGTATCACTTAATCCACCAAATTACCATATTTGAAATGAATGTATGTGATACATAATTTCTATCGTAAACTAAACATCACAATAGCATATCGCTTTTTTACTACATAATTTCATGTTTCATAGAAACCTATGTACATTTTTAGGTCGGTTATAAAATTTAGAGAGTGCTTTATATAATCCACAAAAAATGTTACACCTGCATCTAAATGAATTCGCAATATTTAAAAAAATATGCCTTAAAATTTTGGAAATGATGAGGAAAATTGGATGATACAAGAGACTGTTTTAATGCAATATTATTTTATGTTTCGGTTACAGATTTTTTTTTTTTTTTCAATTTTGAGGAAACAGTCTTTAGCTCTCTACGACTTTTTTGTGTCATGATTACATTATTATGCTGAAAAAAGGCTTTTCCCAAAGACATTTACGTGTCCCAACACCTAGATGTTATGATTTCGTAACTTATAGCGTAAGAAAATCCCTAACTTGGTACTCTTCATAACGCATTAAGTAACCTTGATTTTGATGTTAGATTTTGAAAACTTATAGATGCCTTAAAATGTATATGTACCTATATAAAATAACTTAGTGAGCCAAATTAAATCAATCAAAAGCTTTTTTTCCGCTTTATATCCTTTCAAATGAAATAAATCAGAAGCATTTGTTTTCTGTGAATCGTTTCAAATAAAATAATTAATATGTACAGGGTTTTTAGAAAAATTATCAAATTTATGTTAATTTTTAGTGTAATAATTATTTTGGTAAAGAGTACAATTTTATTACTTTATTTTACAACCGACCTAATAAAAATATTGTAAATACATATTTACCTACACTAAAGATTTAGTAATTTTAGAACAATTGAATGTCAGTGTTTGTAAATATTGTTATTAATGCACTTTTGACATAGTAAATATTATTGTTAAGCACAATTGTATCAGTCAATTGTACTACTAACAACATTTATTTGTTCGAATATTTGTTTTAAAAAAATAGTGAACATGTAATTTTTATGGCAAGATTAAAATTCTTTTTATTTTTTTTATTTTATTAAATTATAGATTTCGTTGCCAATGTATTTTTATTTATAATTATGTATATATCCAAACTAATGTTTGTTTTTAATTTAATGAAGAATGTTCATAATTATTTCTTTTTAATTATGAAACTTTAATACATACGAATTGTAATCAGTGGCAAAGGTATACAGAAAATGAATAAAAATGTAATTTCAAGCTAAGAAGTCAAAGCAAAATTTGAAAAAGCCTGAACTATTTTAACACAAAATACAATTGACTGGTACAAATGAATTTGTAGGTGAACATTGCAGACACCGTGTGGGGAAACTACGCTTGGAAAAAAAATAATTTGACAATTTGATGTTTTTATCGAGATACTAAAACTTTCTTTGATGTAGTTTCTTTCCATAGTTAATAATGTGGTTGTGTGTGGATATTAATAATTTGTAACCATGGAATTTTTGTACAATATCTTAAAACCCGAAATACAATGAAGAAGCTGTGTAAAGGCAGAATAAACTATGATATACAATGATAATACATTGTGAAATAAAACCTGAAGTTTTCAAATAAAGTACAAATTCACCTGGCAATAAAATCCAACTTATAAAAAAATATGTAAAAGAACTCAACATGTCTTTCTATGTATTTCGGGCAATATTAGCCATACTACCTACCTACTTAACATACCAAAGACATCAGTTTAAAATTGACCGCGTTTTTAATATCACTCGATATAAATCATGAACAATGAAGTGGCATCTTTATAGTCACGAAATAGTGTCTGGGTGTTATTATATCTATTGAGTAACTTGCAGCAGTGTTGCCACCTGAGTTTAAGAAAAATAGCTTTTTGGAAAGTCAAAAAGGGCAAGATTGAGCGTAAAAAGATTTTCTGACAAAAAATGCTGTCTTTTTAGCTCGTCTAAAAAAGGTCTTCGTGACCGATGACACACCTAAAAAAGGACTTGTTACCGAAAACTTCATATTTGCTAAGATTTTCAAGCCAGTGAAAAAGAGCTAGATTACTCTTTTCGGGCTAAATCGTTAAAAAAGGAGTTCACCTATATTAAAAAGTGCTAGATCTAGCTACAAAAGGGCTAAGGTGGCAACACTGGCTTGCAGTTTGCAAGCTATAATTAATTGCTCATAATGATGTGCATTCTACATATTTTATTGCCAGTTCACATTAAAAGCTTAAATTTAGGTCCGTGTTTCTATCGTTGTAAAATCGATTGAGATTGAGCAAGTTTGGGCCCATCGACTGTTAGCTTCAATGCCTTTATATTAACTTGCATTTTAATACTTCGAATTAATGAACACCTAGTTTTAGAATTAAACTACGCGTATAATTCCTTATGATTTTTAAATATATTCATTCATAAATTTTGTTGTAGGTTACTATACACTAATATTTTCGTAAATGTATTAAAGAGCCTTGAAGCATTTTATGTTATATATGTATTTGTTTAATATACTGTTGCGTCTGCTATCAAATCAATTAGTTTATTTTTAATTTATAAGTATCGTTTGTCATATACTATCTTGATAAAAAATGTAAAGTTTACTATTACTATTTCTATATGTAAATATGAATAGAATAAAACTGAGTTTAGTTCAATTTTATAAATAATATAAATGTATTATTTTCTAATGCCATGTAAGTACCTACTATGACTACGTATGTATAAATTAAATTAATTAAATATTAAAACAACTGACTTATTGAACTTTGTTATTTTTGAAACATTTACACTGCTACGAAACCTCAAGTAAATTTAGTGAATATATTTATATTAGATTGGTTTAAAGTTTTCCTATGGTCTATTGACTACGAACGATATTTTCTAGAATTATTACTACATTTCAATATTTTGAGCTGTCTGTCTATCGTAAATAAGATTTTATCAAGTTTTAGAATCATTCAAAGGCAAAAACTTTTGATGAAAACTCGAACAAAATTAAACTAAATTTCTGTTAGTGAAACTGGTCACCGAATTAATTTGACACTTCTATGTTATCGGTTTTGTCACTTTTAGTCTTTTTTATCGTAATGGAAGGTAACTTAAATTCTGAATTTAATAATTATTTATTTAGTTTCTGAAACTATAAGTGTACGGTTGAGAAGCTCACGTGATGGTGATACGCGTAACCATGACAAAGCGGCATTAAAGGAAATAAACAGTTATTACACTCGATCAATGCCGCACTCTGGCCGTCATCGGAAACAACAGATGTTAGGACTCTAATACCCGGTAATTTCACTAGCTACAGTGCCTTTATCCGAAAGAGAAGTGCATAACACTCCTGTTTCACGCGGCGATATCTGGCACTGCGGTGGTACCTACCTAGACGACTTAGTATCGAGTCTACCACCAAGTTGTGTTGAAATACTTTCAAATAAGTAATCTTATAGTGAGTAGATATGTAATTAAATTTTTTAGAGCGTCGGCGGCTCTATGGTGTGGATTGTTACTGAAATAGGTATTTCCTATTTTGAGCCAAATATTTCAGTCCTCCTTGTACAATTTTTATGTAACAAAGTCCAGTGCAGAAGGTCAGATCGCTCACCTGATAGTAAATAATACGCCTGACCATAACTGGCATTGATTGAGATCAACAACTGATAAACAGTTTATATTCTCCATAATACTGCACAACGCCGTCATCTGAGACAACAGATCAAGAAATTAGCTCTCTTAGCCCCTATTTTTTTAAAGGAATCCTTCTTTACAAATGGAATAAAATTGCTTGAACTGTTACAAACTTATGAAACAGTTAACCTCATACAATCAGCTAAGACTTGATAATTTTTTTGTCTAAATAAAATCTAATACTGTTTTATGGTGTGCTTTTGGAAATATGGATAACCAAAAATCTTTGCAACAAAAGTATTCCTCAAACTACGAAAGCTTGAAAAAGCGAAGTTTCGTCCTTGAATAATGTTTTCGTTTGTAGTAGCATCGTGGTCATGAGCGAAGCGGTTTGTTGCGAAATATAAAATTGTTATTCTTCTTTCTCTTCAAAATATAGAACAATTGTTTAAGCTTTTTTAGCATTCTGAAGTCTTAAATACTGCGGAACTTGCAAAACTTTTAGGTTACTTAATATATTATATCTCTCATTATTACATTATTAGTCATAAAAGATAATTATTTAGGCCAAAGACCAGTGATGTTGCCGTAGGATGTCGAGGATCCTGTAACTGACACTTACCGTGGAGCCAACACATATTTTCTCCAGCTTTTATGTGGTAGACTCGATACTGAGTCGTGTAGGTAGGTAGCACCGCAGTGCCAGATATCTTCCCGAGAAACAGGAGTGTCATGCACTTTTGTGTTTCGGGATGAGGGCACTGTAGCTAGTGAAATTACCGGGTATAAGAGACCTAACAACTGTTGTCTTGGGTGACGGGCGCAGTGCGGCATTGATAGAGGATAATAACTGTCTGTCAGTTGTTGCTCCTTTAATGCCGCTCTGTTATGGTCTGGCGTATCACTTACCATCAGATGAGCGTCCAGACCGTCCTGTACTCTTATGACATAAGAAAAAAAAAATCTCAACAAACCTTGTGGAGGCAGGCCTGACCGACTTTAGTATGCTGGTCTTACCTCTTTTATAAATATTTCTAGGCTTACTTGTAGGTTTTAAGTAAGTTTTTACTTAACATACCTTTTTTTGTAAGGCATTTCAATTTATTAATAAAGCAATGGAAGGAGCGTTATTTGTAAGGTAAATCTTTGTTATTGTTGGACTTTTTATGGATATTAAAAATCCAATAAAAAAGAAACAAAATTGCTAAAGCTTACTTCCTATGACCGCTACTCTTTCTGTCGCGGTGCCAAATTGCGTGTTTACTAATAATATGTTACGCTTCCATTGTCATCGCTTTGGGAGCTGTCAGAGCGACAAAGACCGAGGGCTGTTTTGGACTTTCAAACGATGGTAGATAACGACTAATCCGAACAGATAAGTGGCGTAATTTCCCTCTCTTTATCCGGGTGCCACTTTAGGAAAGAAATCATACTTTTCGTTGTGTTTACTCAACTTACTTTTGACTGCCTCCGTGGTATAGGGGTTACTGAGTTGTTTTACGATAACTTCGTGATAGGGTCATGGGTTCATATCCCGCGGGGCAACAGTATAGAGAAAAGACACTTCGTGCGATTATTCCTCTAGTATGGTTAGGAAAGGGAGTAAGTATGTTTTTTAAAGTGGCTATGGAATTAGTGGTATGGGCAAATCGGATGGTACTTAAAGTTAAAGTATCTTAGGATGGTAGTTGGTAACACCCACGACTCCGTATTGGACCCGCTTTTGTATTCTGATTAACCCTCACCACACATCAAAAATATACTAAACATATACGTGGGAACTGAAACAGATGATATTTATTTTTGGATCAAGTTCCCAATAGAATACCTATCTTAAAAAAATCTGCTGAAGAATGAAACCATTTATTCTACTAAAAGTGTCCCTTGATTATGTAATGTAACTAGTTTTTCAATCGTATAGGAATAATTTTCACTCTATATGTATCAAATTAGAGCGTCGGTGGCTCAGTGGTGTGGACTGTCGCCTTCCTACCGGGAGGGCTGAGGTTCAAATCCCGACACGTACCAATGTATTTTCGAATTTTCGAAAAATATATGTACGTTATCCGACGCTCTTACGGTGAAGGAAAACATCGTGAGGAAACCTTCATGCACGCCTGCGATGAGATTCGAAGGTTGTGTGTGAAGTCGTCCAATCCGCACTGGGCCCGCGTGGACGACTAAGGCCTAATCACCCTATACGGGTAGGCTCGTGCCCCTCGGTGGGGACGTTGAATGAGCTGATGATGATGTATCAAATTGAAAAATAAGACAAGCAGCGAAGTAACTTAACAGCTACCGACTTTTGTTGACAAATTTTTTATCATACACATGTCTCACTGTAGCAATGCTAGTATTGTAATAAAAGACACCACTTACGTTACCATCTGGCAAGCTTTTATTATATCTGACGGCTCCTCTTGCACACATTCTATCCGAGTGGAAAAGACGTCACCAGTGTCCCAAGTAAGGGTTAACTTTGTAAAGAAATACACAAATTAAGTTATATTAAAATCTCATTATGGTGGATAATATTTTGAAATACCTAGAAGTTACTTGTGATAGTGGGTAGGGTTTATCGCAGAACTAATGATCGTTGAACCAGAAGAGTTCTGTATTGAAGACTGCGTCTTGGCAAGCGTAGCGTTGGACGCCCTCCGGCCCGATGGTCCGACAACTTGCGACATGTCACTGGTGGTGGCTCGATTCGGAATTTTAAATTTAAAAATATTATTATAAACCTAATATTAAGGCAAAATATCCTTTCTGAGCTAATTGATCTCAATTATATTAATACTCGAATAGTTAAGGATTTAGTCTATCGGAGCAAAGTAGGTACCTACAGGTAACATTTGTATATGTAAGAATTGAGTTTCCGCAAATAAAAAGATTTAGACTTGTTTAAAATGGTCCCATGGATAAAGCAGATGTTTGCAAAGTGGGATTAATTACGTTCAATGGACTGTGACACGTTAAAATAAGAGAGTGACTGTCGAATACTGGGACCACTAGAAAGAAGCGCAATATAAAAGAAGATATACTTTTATGCCTAAGGGACTGGATTTAGCATTTCCATAAAGAGCAGTTTTACATAAAAGTCTCTAACGTTTTACTTAGACAAGAATTTGCTACCTTGGCACATCAACTGTCAGCCACCAGAAATAGCATTTGACAACTCGTAAGTCCACTGCGCCAAAGGACGTCCTACACTACTCCTATTTAAGCGTCTGCTCTCACGACCGTCGGTCCTGCAATCCGTGACTTGCCTACAGCCACTTCAACTTGATAAAATAAATAACATAGTTCTCTCACAAATAATATCGTATTTACATATTTTGGTCATAACATCAATTGTGATGAATAGAGAATGCAGGCTACTTGTATGAGTATCTTCAATATAACCTTCTCCATCCCAAAATAGCATCAAGTACCATCAGCATAAAACACATTATGTTAATATCGCGTGTCCAACGTAGATTGAAACAAGCTGTGACGCTAAACCCTGCTTTGTCAACAGTGGCTAATAGTAGCTTCGTAATTACATACTTGATGCTATATTTAAACCCATTTCAGATAAGATTAATAAAGAGACTAAAGGAACAGGAATCGTTTACAGTTAATTAAAAGCTGCTAGTGAAATCTATCTCTCTCTCTTCAACCTATTCCAGTCCACTGCTGGATATAGGTCCTACCTATTTTGCACCAGATATGCCGGTCCTCCGCTTTTCTCATCCAGCTTTCACCAGCGACCATTCGCAAGTCGTCGGTCCATCGGCCGGAAGGCATCCTACATCTGTTCCAACGGCCAACGATTGTGCGACATACGTAACCATCCTATTGCCACTTCAAATTGCCTTTCGTAACTTTAGTTCTCTTACGGATTAAATAAAGTTATTTCTGATCTTGTCCCTAAGGGATCCCGAGAATAGCTCGCACCGTGTTGAGGGACTTTAAACTTGTGAACCAGTCCTGCTGTTAGTGTCCATGTCTCAGCTGCGTGTGTTAGCATGGGTAGGACACATTGCTCAAAGACTTTCGTTTTTAAGCATTGCAGAATCATTGACTTTAGGACAACTTTCGTTTTTAAGCATTGTCGACTTACTTTGGGATATGACGTAGATTACCGAAATCTCTCTATTTATCATTAATGTTTACCAGCACCACTGCAAAGACAGGCGTTTTTCACAGCATGGCTTTGGGTAGCATGAATTTAGACTGTTAGCTAAGACCAATAATAAACTAACTAGATGCACAATCACGAAGAAAACTCAATGAGACATCTCTCTTATCAACCTATTGCAGTCCACTGCTGGACATAGGTATCCCCATTTGCGTCAGACATCCGGGTCCTCCGTTTTCTCATCCAGCTTCCACCAACGACCTTTCGCAGGTCATCGCTCCATCGGGCCGGAGGGTCCTACGCTACGCTTGCCAAGACGCGGTCTCCACTCCAGAACTCGTCTGCTCCAACGGCCACCGGTTCTGCGACATACGTGACCAGCCCACTGCCACTTCAACTTGCTGATCTGGCGGTCGGTAAATTTAGCTCTCTTACGGATTGTTTTTCTTAATACAAAATACCAATATTTCTAGTTTTTGTAAGGCAAAGCTGGGCGGCATAGCGGCTAGTGCATTCGGTATGCAATGCATAATCAAAGTTAAGCAGTATTGCAGTGGTAGATCGTCGGATGGGTCGACAAAAGTCATTCGACAGAATCAGCATATGAGATAAATTTCTTCGCTTGCTATCATAGATGATTGTTGTGTCGACTGATAGAGCTTCGGTGGTTCATTGGTGTGGACTGTTACCTTCCGATCTGGAGGTGCAGGTTCAAATCCCACCATGTACTAATGTCTTTACGAATTTTCAAAACGCCTATACACCCCATACGGTAAGATTGTGCCCCTTAGTGGGACATTTAAATGAACTGATTATGTATTCTTTTACGTTACGATAGAACAGGACGGTCAGGACGCTGATGATGGTAAGTGATACACCTGACCATGACTGAGCGGCATTGAAGGAGATAAACAACTGATAGACAGTGATTATTCTCCATCAATGTCACACTACGCCTGTCACCGGATGGTCTCTTATACCGATAATTTCACTAGCTACAGAGCCCTCATCCCGAAACACAAAACACCCTTATTTTACGGTACCTACCAAGACGACACAAAAGGAGTCTACCACCTAGTAAATATATATTAATTAATAGGTACTGCTTATATGTTATACATCTTTACTAACTTTTTATTGCATTTTTAAATTCAATGGATGTTTTATTTTTTAATTATTTTGATATATATATATAAGTATTAAACTAGACTGTAAAGATAAAGTTGATTAAAGATTGATATTCCTTCCGTAATAACCTAATTTAAAAATCATCACACGCCATAGGTACCATCCCCAAAAAAGCTTCCAAAATATCACCATGACATTTAAAAATCATTAAAAGTTAAGTAGATTCCGATGAATGAGCAACATTGTCCGTGGCATGGCTTGGTACGCACAATCAACCTTTGTAGCGAACATATTTTCCATTAAAAGCCATGTCAGATGTTAATGGTGATACCATTAGTAAACGACTTTTGATATAAGAAATCCGACCCGACTCTCGCAGGGGCTGCAATAAGTTATGATTACGTATTGTAACCTTGCTGGATACAGTTTTCGGTAAGATGTGAACTTTTTCGTTTTCATTCATCAGACAATATAAAAATAATAATACCGACACTGTACCATTGAATAAATTTAATTAAATAATGTAACTTAATTTTGCCTAGATCATTATTATTGTCAATTTAATACATTCATTTATTCAGATAGAGCGAAAGTGGCTATAGAGCTTAGGTGGCTCAATAGTGTGGACTGTTGCCTTCCGCCCGGGAAGGTGCAGGTTCAAATCCCGCCACGTACCAGTGTTTTCGAATTTCCGAAAATATACGTACGTTATCCGACGCTCTTAAGGTAAATGAAACATCGTCAGGACACCTGCGCACGCCTACGAAGAGATTCAAGGTTGTGCGTGATATCGCCCAATCCGCACTGGACCCGCGTGGATAACTAAGGCCTAAATAGCCTATATGCGTAGGCTCGTGCCTATTTTTGCTTTTTGATGTTATAAGCGGTCGTGCGTAGACACACATAATAGATGAATCTATTGTCTACGCGCGTACTACGTTCGAGCGGATTAGTATACAGCAGTCAGGACGCTCACCTGATGGTAAGTCATACGCCTAATCATGACAGAGGAGCATTGAAGGAGACCAACAGCTGACAGTTCTTTTTAGTTTACGGTCTGTAATCGGTATTTTTAGTATTTATTTTTAAGTTTGTTGTAAAATGAGAAACTTATTAATATTATTAACCTGCCTAAAGCACTCGTATAGTCGCGGTAAGCTTCAACACCGCTGAACACATTAAACAGTATACAGTTGCCGTGTTCCCGGATGATTAATGAATGAATCCCGCCGCGCCATTACTGGCGATCAATCATCTGCGATAAGGCGCGGGTTCGAGCCGCGTGCGCAACCGCGTGATCCCTCATGTCACCTGTCACTAGATTATCATTTTACCTATAATATGGAATATTTTAATGCTGCATATTTAATGTTACGTTGCAAAGCGAGAATTATTTAGAAACATACAGCCTTTTTCAAACAATGATTTCAATCTACACATAATTTATAACACTGAAAGCTGAGAATTTAACACCATGGTCTTTAATGTAGATGTTTTGCATTCCAACAAAACATGTATTATGTGTTGAATAAAACACACAGCGTTGGGTGAAGAAGCTGTCTATGAATTCCTCGATTTACAAAGAAAATAATACAAAACCTTACCAGAATTCCTTTGCTCACGTCTTACTTTCACAATTTCAACACTAGAGGGCGTCGCTTGTCGCGCTCTTACTTGTCATCTTGTCAAGTGTCATAGCGTCTTCACCACCAGCAAGAACTGTACTGGAACGCTGTGTGTTTTATTCAACACATAATACATGTTTTGTTGGAATGCAAAACATCTACATTATGTGTTTTTCTAAAACACACAGCGTTGGGTGAAGACGTGTTTGTTATCTGCTGGTGAAATTGGAAGACAAACGCTATGTGATCTGAAATGTTATTTTATTAATACTAATACATATTCAAATAAAATAACTCCTCCTGGCGGGGGCACTCTCGTGTTCCCATGTTTTGTTGGAAGACCTTTATCCCATAATTATTGTCAAACATATTTAAAATCTTGAAAAATCAATAATAATATTTATTAAAGATTAATACTTAATAGAAGCTACTAACTAAATTTAATCAATTATGTTTCAACTAGTTTGAATCAATTTTGTGAGATTTTACAGTAATTAAACTCCATTTAGCAGAATGGTAGCTGACAATGTATCCAGTTTTATCTTTAGTTATGAAATTTAACTAAAATATTGTTCTTTCCCTAATCACTCTGTGAATTATAGTGTGCAGTAATTATTTAGCTGTTAAACATTATCATAAATCTAAAACCTCGTAACCCCTGCAGCTTTGCATGTAAAACTAACCCTTACTGGTTGGCTATTACTATTATTTTGATGTTGTCAACAAAAATCAATCTATGAATATTTTAGACCCATTGAGCGCCGGGAATCCAGACACAATATAAAATCTATTGTGTCAGGCGCTGTAAGGCGTCATTAACCTTCTTAGTAAGTGGCTGAATCTGTTTTGGATGCAAATTCAATCCAAAATGTCATATCTGCATATTTGTCCATCTATAAACACGAGATCAGAACCATTAAAGTTCAAAGTGTTGGTTAATTTAAATAATAATACCAAAAAAGTGTATCATGAAACTTATTAATAACTTTTCTTTATCAGTGACTGGTGCTACTTGAGCTACCAAAGTAGGTACCTGAATGTATTTACAAAAACATAAAAATATTACCTCTTTCCTTCTGACTTCCACAAAACATGTCAGAAATAAACTTTTATACTGTCTTTATATAAGTAGTTATATATTGTCTAATGCAAAGTTGTGATATGGAAATGACCTGGCATGGAATTAAGTAGGTACTTCATTTTTGTCATAATATTATTTCCATTACACTGGGCAATCCACTGCCTGATTGCTGGCCATTAAAAGTAATTTATTGCATGATTTCTGGCTATAATATTCAATCAAATTAAATACTTACTAGTTTCCCCTAATTTTCTCTGCCAGAAAGTTCATTTCTTTATTTGTATAAGTACTCACTCACATGCCAACAGTAAAGCAACTGTTTTAGTCATTAGTGTAGTCCACAACAACAGCTGACTCAAGCTTCCATGTCTAGGAGGTGTTGAATCCAATTTGAAGCTCCAATATTATAAACTCTTGCATTGTATAGCTTTGCTATTACTTGTGGAACAAGATTAGGTAGGAGCCAAAACAGGTCATATCAGCTATGGATGGCAGTTACATTAATGTTCTGAATCCGAACATAATTTCTAATAACATTGCTTCTTCTAGAAGCTAGCAATTATAATAAACACTGAAAGAAAATTTTATTTTGTTGCATGGGTCCCGACCCATACCCAGAATATGAGATTAAGATCTGTCATTCTGGTAACAATCTCCTGGAAAAAAGTCTGCAAATTAACCTTCCCGGAAGGTGTACTGCTGCCAACATCACTTTCAGCAAATCAATCAGATAGTTTTGTGGTAAGGCTTAACAAAAACCAAGCCTGGTGCCTCCTTTTATTATATATTCACTCAGAGACTTTACTTATTTAAAATAATATGGATCTTAGTAAAAATGTCTCAAAATCTCCCTTTATACAAGTAGTAAACTTCGTTATTAAAATCGATAAACCTGAGGGGTATGACCCCTACAGGGATTCTCCCAAGCCCGCCCTGGGTCTGTGGTGAGATATTCAGTTACTGGAGTTTTTTCGGCGAGGTTACATTAGTTGCCACTGACCCGAGCCACCAATACAACTCGTTCAAGGCATATACTGGTACAATAAGCTTTGCCAGTTATACAGTTCATGTGGTCTATATTGGCCAGAACTTTATTATTATAGTCGTAACACTCGTTTTTCTCTCATACTGCCATAGACAAACTGTTTGAAGAATATTTCAATCCATCTGAAATGTGTAGGTATTGCCTCTTATTCTTAATTTTGCAAAGTCCATTTGTCTACTTATTCACTGGCAATTATCATGTCCTTTAATTATTATTACTTTTTATGGAATGACCCTTGTTGTGTTCACACCACATTAAGAGTTGAACCTTACTATATCTTCTAGGTCTTGTTATAAGTATGAGAGTAATGTATAAGGAAACCCCGGCCTTTCCAAGGACTCACAGCTTCCGCAGCCTGAGCCACTTACTTGGATACAGTCCTGTAGGACTAGAGGTTAAGTGTTCAGATATACCAGAAAACAATAACCTCTTAAATAAAAGGATCTCCGCGATCCAGTCTGATACAGCTGCAAATTCATTGCAGTCAAAAGATAGGCCAATGGAAAAAGGGGTTGTATGCACCACTTTGTTAATGTAAGCCTGGGTAAGCTTCATCGAATAGTTCACTTATCGAGTCATATTTTAAGCATTCAATTTTGAACCTGCAAATAACTTTTATCACCTGTACATATATACATGTTTATCACCATGTAATAATATCTGAAAATCCTGCGCTGAAGAAAATCAATTTTGGTAATAACAACCATTTTTGGTAAGAACAGAAATTGTCTTTTCCAAAAGTGAGTCTCCTTAAATCATTTGATATATGATAGCTGCTATTGTCTGTCTTATTTCAAGACTAATGTTTTAAATTGATTGGCAAGAGTTAAATTCAAATTGCCACCTTTCTTTATAATATTAAACCTTAACGGAGTTATGGGCTCTGCGACATTATTGAAACATATTTGTACCATAACCAATATGGTATAATTCAAATTCCAAAAAATAACTCTTATGAAGTGTCAAAATAACCCAAAAGGGCTGTTAGCACTAATTTATATTAATATTTCTTTTAAGATTTACATATAAAAGATTTCTTGAGATGAGTGCATTTAAACTTTCCAGTTTCATTATTATTTATTATTATTTGTCATTATCATAAATCTCTAGATATTTGGGCCAAATTGTGGCCCAGTCCAGGCCAAAGTCAACAGAAGTGGCCCCTTTTTGAAGGTTTAATCTTAATCTAAGTTATACACAATACTTTTGATATAAAGGTGTACCTTTTTAATTAAATTGTTTATTTAATTTAATATTGCTATGCCAGTGACTGTATGACTGGAAGCTAGCAATGTATCTCAGTGACAGATGAATGGATACATTTTTAGAGATACAATTCTCAGCAAACACTTGTGATATTCAATATAGAAAACATTGTGATAAATAAACTTTAGGTATTATCTCACATAAATAAATAAACATTTATTTAATTTTCTGTTGGTGTTTAAATTTAAAGATTATATTCATCCATATGAATACTGGATTATTTGTTTATAATTAATATTCATTAGGGTATGCAACCCAAGATGATCTATGTTTTGAGTAAATCAATTGAGAAATATAAATATTATGTTCTAAGGCTTAGTGCCCAAGGGCTTTTTGCATACCTATTGATCAAAATCAGGATGGTATGAACTAGATCAATTCAGCAAGTGCTGTTTAGCTTAGTTATGTTCACACACTCTGTGACAGTTCAAATGTTAAAAGCTCAGGACTGTTTTAATGAAATTGCTAAATCCAAAGTTGTAAGTGTAAATGTTTACAAGGCCTCAGTTACTAATGATACCAAATGGATTAACTGCAGAACTCAATTGTTCAGGCTATGTAACTTATCATTTTAAAACAATTCTTAATAGATAACTGAATGATTTCATTGTTATCCTCATTATCCACTAACAAGGCTCGAGCGTCAATGTACTTGGATTGGAAATAAAATATAAAATCTATGCCATAAATGTACAAATGGGTACGTTTGGTTCTGTGCTTCATCTTGATTACTCACGATTCATATTAAATTGAGTATAACATACCTGCAAAACGAATGTACAATGCAAGTACTTTTGGAATTTCACGCAAAGGGCGATAGATACTCGTTGCGACATGCGGTCGTCGTACTTAAAAAACGACGGTCCACCATCTTCAGAAAAATATGAATACTATCATCTTCAGAAGAATTTGAATGCTATCCTAAAACATCCACTGATCTGGAGGGTTTATAAGATGATCGCACACACTCTGAGCCTTTTTAACTTATTGTTACTCCATTTTGATACGTATTTTTTGTATATTTGTACTTTTAAAACTTAATTGGAAAAATTCCGACGTTTATCGTAAGGAATTCATAAAACGCTATGACACTTGACAAGATGACAAGTAAGAGCGCGACAAGCGACGCCCTCTAGTGTTGAAATTGTGAAAGTAAGACGTAAGCAAAGGAATTCTGGTAAGGTTTTGTATTATTTTCTTGTAAATCGAGGAATTCATAGACAGCTTCTTCACCAACGCTGTGTGTTTTAGAAAAACACATAATGACATAAATATTCGTCAATAGTACTTCTAGTACCCTTTTAAAGAAAGATGGTTTTTAGTCTTCTGAGATCTCAAAGATCTGTTGATAGGAAAGGTTTCATAATCATCAGCCTATAATGTCCCGCTGCAGTACGCAGGCCTTCCCGAACAGCATAGCTATGGGGAGATTGGGCCATAACTCACCACGCGGGCCCAATACGGATAGAGCGTTACGTGTAAACGTGGATATTGTGGTTTATTGAAAATTAATTATTAATAAAAAAATACTTTGACAGAAAATGTGTACGTACTCATCAAAATATTACATTACCGGGTTAAATATTTATTATAATCGCTCCGCAGAGAGAAATGGCGCCATTTGGGATCCACGGAATTCCATTGCTTTTGCCACCCCCGCTCAGTTCAAATTCCGTGAATTTAGAACGATCACTCAATTCTCAACAGATCCGTGAATAATGAAATGATATAATTTTTTGCTTAAAGTGAAAATGCTACATAGAAATTGGTGTAGGTACTATGTAAAGTATGGAATATTTTGATTTTAGTTAAATAGTGGTATCAACTCGTAGCCCAAAATTGGGCAAGAAGGTTATATAATGATTAGTTACTAAACAGATAAATATACTTATAAACTTTTTTCGTAATAATACTTATTAAACAAAGGATCACCCAGGCCAATACAAACAGACAAACTCGTATGCATACACACAAATATTTTTAGTGCCCAAAAATTAAACCCAGAACTCTTGAGTAGCCAACGTCTGAACGATTTGGTTGGACGACATAGGTCGTCAAAATGAATCATTAATTGAAAATGCATTCATTTTACTTATAAAGATTTTTGCTTTCTTGGAAGACTGAGTTTCAAGACAAAACAGGGATCTTCAATATGTTTTTTCCCAAGTTTTCAATATAATTTCGTTCCACGCCATAAATACTTACATAACATGAATGACGTGTATAAGTAATATTAATATCAACAAATTCGCTTCCCATGATTAACAAATTCGTTTAGATGAAAATTTATTATAATCATCGCACAGCAGGAGTGCTCCGAATAAAAATCTGCATTGAGTCAAAACAACTGGGGAGTAGCTGTTTGTAAAACAGAAAGATATAAAATTTTAATTTTTAATACCTTCCTGTGCTTTCTAGGGTCGCATAAATTTTAACGAGGCGTCAGCCGTGTGTCGAAACCAATAGCATGCAATGATATAAACTAAACATTGAAAGCATATGTATGTAACTACCTATATATCTGTTTTTTGATTTTACCAACCCCATAGTTTAGAAATTAGAGGAGGGGGGACACAATTTTTCTACACATTGATACCCCAGACGGGGGGGTACAATGAAAAAACATTTTTTGAGTTTCGTTTTAGTGTATAGGGAACCCCAAAATATATTATATTTTTTTCAAGTTTCTTGTCAAAACCTAATAGCGGTTCACAGAATACATATACTTACAAAGTTTGAATAGTGTAGTGTTTATAGTTTCAGAGAAAAAAGGGTGTGACATACGGACAGACAGACAGACAGACTTGACGAATCTATAAGGGTTCCATTTTTTTCCATTTAGCTACGGAACATTGAAAATACAATAACAGGAATAATATGCATATACAAACATTTCGGATATTCTTAATTAATGTATCCGGAAAGGAAAATAATAAAAGGGATATCTTAAAGACAAATCCTAAAATAGATCAGACCCACAGTGACTTGAATTGATTAAGAATAAATACCTATTATGAAACTCTTCATTGAACCAGCAGCTGGAAGTCGGCTGGTTGTTTTCTTATAATAAAACTTCATTGATTTAATAGATTTCCTTTTATTACTGGGCGCTAACAAATTGCCTTTCCCAACAAAAACTCCAATTAACCGACAACCGAAACTTACTAAGCCAAATCGCTATGTAGATTTTTCACTGCAAATTGTAAGACTTGTCTTTAATAATAATCAATGTTAATTAATAAGCAGCGCCTGAGATTAGAATTTCAAATTGGACATTGTATATGACGTCACTCGGTTATTTCCACGAATTAATGCGAGAGTTAATTGTTATAATTACAAATGCCGGGGTGCGAATCTGTAACGATTTCGCGTACGGCTTTTAAACTTGCACGAAAAGTGAAACTTTTGTGCGAGGGGGAATAAATTATATTTACATACTTCCAGGCGTCTTGTGTCAATAATTACGGTATGAATATAATATACTGGGCGTTTGTTTTGAACATTTTGTTAGCTATTACACAAAGAAAAAATAGAATACGAGCGTTGCGGCGCGGTTCTGTTAGGTCGTTGTAGCACATGCTTGAATACGATGTCTTGACTTGTGTAGTCGCTGTAACAACGCCTTGCTTTGTGTCTAGTTGATAAGGAACGTCATCGGCTTTTTATATGTATTATTTATTATAATATTCTTTAAAAAAAATTGTAAGTTTGTACACACCGTATTAACTTATAAGAATAATTTTGAAACAGAATTCATGTTAGTCGCACGTGGATAGCAACAATTTTACGTTAGGTTTTATGAAAGATATTGGTGCTGATGATTGTATTCTAATCTACCATCACAACATGGCAAGCTGTTGGCACTAGTTTTGTGAAGCTTAAAACAAAACTTTACCTATGTATTTTATAGTGTATGATAAATACATGAGTCAAGCTCTTTTGTATGTTATATAGGGTTATATAAAGGTTATTAAACCACTAAGCAAAAGGTAGAGTAGATTTTATTACTATTATTTCGATCATTACATGACCTCTAGGATCATCAAATTAAAAACATAACCCTTCTGTCACAGTCGGTTAAAGTTAAAAATAATAATTTTAAACAACTTCAATGCTATTGTGTGTATACTAAAAGTTTGCGTTTCATTGAAAGCAATATCCTACCCGCCCCGAATATTGCAGCGAATTTCTTTATATTCTAACTTGAATTTTTCATATGGCAATGTCTATATTGACAGGTTGAAGCCACATGGAGCGAAGTTTGTATTACCAGAGCCGTGTTAGTTTCGATCGACGTGACAGTTAATCTATATGTCAAAAATATTAACACTAAAGCTTTCGGTAACCTTATTGAATAAACTTTCACATTCCCTGAAGGGGCGTGTAATATTTACCGCAATCGGCAGAACTGTGTTGCAACTTTGTAACTTTGTCCCTATGTGCGCTTAAATCTTAAAACTACGCAACTTATTTTGATGCGGTTTTTTTTAATCGATTGAGTGATTCAAGAGGAAAGTTTATATGTATAATAATATCCATTCAAAAGAAGTTCATTACTGTTATCTTTGAGGTTTCTAATGCGACGTCATAAACACCCACAATTTAAAACAAAACACACAAGATCCAAAATACATTCCTTTAGCAGATGTAATAAAACAAATGTGGCACCAACAAAATGTAAGAATTATACCTATCATCATTTCATCCACTGGCGTGGTGCCAAAAACTCTAATCAAAGCTCTGAAACTACTGAAACTACACGAAAACACATACCCCTACAAAAATCAATAGTTATAGACACATGCTCCATAGTTCGCCGTTTTCTTAACCCATCTAGTCTCACTCTTCAAAACAATCAAGACGCAAATGCTGAATTAACGAATCAGAATCCATCTCAGTGTTCCTTAGTCATCAGATATTAATGATTGTAAATTAATGCAAAAGGACATTGATGCGGTAGTCAAATGGTCAGAAGACAATAAATTGTTTTTCAACTGTGGAAAGTGTTCTAAAATTTCATTTTCCCGTTGGCGAGCACCACTTGAATCCACCTACACGATTGCAGATGTCCCTCTGAGTAATGTTAATGAAGTTCGAGACCTTGGTATGATACTAAACTTGACTTTATAAGTCATGTTGAATCCATATGCAAACAAGCTAATAAAATTCTAGGTTTTATTATGCGTACTGCATCACAATTCCAGAATCCCGCGTGGCCACCATGTTGTATAACGCATTTGTTAGAAGCAAGTTGGAATATGGTTCAATCATCTGGGATCCAAATAATACAAGATACTCTCTTCTCATTGAAAAATAAACAAAAATCGCGCGCTTACTCTATAAGAAAGGATTTTATCCATTTCTATACCCTTCTTTGTTTGTAACTGGTATGGTCAGTTTACACACTCTGCAATTTCGGCGTAAAATACATTTAGTCTTATTTTACTGCTTAATATTCCGTAATAAGATTAATAATCCCGATACATTAGGACGGGTAGGGTTATATGTACCACAAAATTACACCCGAGGAGTTGGTCGGCGCCGGCACCGACTATTGGCATCCCCGGGCTTGCGCACACATTACGCCTGCAATACTCCGACGGCTCGAGCAATCACCCCTTTCAATGCATTTCTTGATAAGTTCCAGGATGCCGACATATTTTGTGATTCCCTCGGTTCAATCATTGAAAAATTTATATTTTTAATAAATTGTACCTAATTTGTAATATTAATATATATATGATTATTGCTTTCTAATATTTTAATGTGTATTTTTTTTGTTTCAGTTTATTTCAAGTTAACATGTAAACGTCTAGGCTTAAGTTAGCTGTAAGTTTACAATGTAATTACTAATAATAAATAAATAAATAAATCAGATACAAAACCGCACGACACAACATAGATAATAATTATAACATAAACACAAATAATATAACTAAACTCAAACCTACTCACATAATTACAAGGATCAGGATACTTGGCCGTAAGCCCGTACCTCAATACTCATTTTTTTATTACATTCCATAGTATTTACACGGTGGACTTACAAATAATAAAGGACCTTATGGACCCTGTCGGGCACAACAACAATGTAGGAGAGAGGAGGAGGCTGGATTCTGACAATACAATTTACTTTATCAATCTGTGTGTATATGTATATCTTTAAAATTGTAGCTTATATTGTTACTATAATATTTATTTAAAATGTCGCTTATGTTATCATTTACGTAGTACATAGTAATGGATTATTTGAAATGGATTAAGTTTATCATATTCGGCTAATATTTATCAGTTAGGTATTCTTTGATACTGTAATAGCTTTTTTCTATTAAAAAATGTTTGAGATTATTTAAAAACAAATTTTCATGGTTTTCATTTCTTATGTTATCCGGTAGTTTATTGTAAATTTTTATCGACATAATCAATGGGCTAGAAGAGTAAATTGTTAGTCGAGAGCTGGGAAGATATAATTTATGTTTGTGCCTGAGCTTATATTTTGTTTGGATACTTTCTTTAGTAGTATAAAGCTCCGGGTGCTTGCGAACAAATTTACAAGCCTCAAATATATACAAACATGGTAAAGTTAAAATTTTTAACGGTGAAAGTGTGGTTTGTAAACCACACTTTCAAAGGAAACATGTATGTTTCCTTTTTCTATATTAACTAGGATTCTAATTAATTTCTTTTGTATCGTAAATATAGTTGAAGCATCAGTGCTGTTACCCCAGAGGATAACGCGCATAACAATATGAAAGTAAGAATACGCGTAAGCATAATATGTAACAAGTGCTGTAGAAATGTCTGTAGATTTTTTGATTTCGCGGAGGCATATGAGAAGCTTGATAATTTACGTCTTA
This sequence comes from Leucinodes orbonalis, assembly GCA_019425675.1. Taxonomy (NCBI): domain Eukaryota; kingdom Metazoa; phylum Arthropoda; class Insecta; order Lepidoptera; family Crambidae; genus Leucinodes; species Leucinodes orbonalis. Next base: position 66,023 of record PQWD01008335.1, on the reverse strand, counting down.
ATTTATTTATTTGGTTTTTCCAATTTACATGAGTGTCTATGTTTAATCCGAGTAAACTCGTTGGTGTATTCAATGTCAATATCTTTAAATTAAATTTCAATATCCAAGGGTCGTTTTTGGTATGGGTGATAACACATTAATTTAGTTTTATTTATGTTTATATCAAGATTATGTTCGTGCAACCATTCAGCTGTTTTATTTAGTATAGATATGATTTTTTCGTTTAGATTAGTATTTGTTTGACATTTATGAAGAATTGTTATATCATCCGCAAATAGAACGCATGGTTCCTGTATAATTACCTACCTGTTTCTTTAATACCGACATACAGTCGAGATACTAAGATTTTCTAACATAATAATATTGTTATTATTAATAATATTTAAAAGTTGCGGTACGTAGAGTATCCCCAGTCGGTGGATCGGTCGACTGGGGAGGCGGGAGCGTGCTTATTACGAATATCACCATTGCACCCGTGCGAAGCGTGGGCGGGTCGCTAGTTATAAATAATTTGGACTGATGTGTCTAGTTTTTACTAATTCTTATAAAATAGATTAAGGCAAGATGGTGCCGCAAAAAATGTCTATGAATACTTTTTAATTATAATAATTAATAAAATTGAACTACAGCATAATTGACTTCGCGCCTTTTTTGTGTAATATTTGCCATAATTAATTGTTTTTATTTTTTCCCGTATCCGTCTTTATGACATGAAAACACATCTCACTGATTTTTTAGTAGATTATTATTGAAGTCTGTATTCAATAAATACACCGACCTACATCTAATCGTATTAAGCAGGACCATTAAATAACTCTGTCATAAAATACCGGAAGTTTTTTGCCCTCTAAAATGCCTCCACGGCAACTCATGTAAAATTAACGAGATTTTATATGGGCCAATTCTAACAAGATTTCATACGAATTCGCTTCTTAAGCCTCAAATCCAATTTGATTTCAGCAAGGATATTGAATAATGAACTGTTATGTGATACCAGTGAATTTCGTCTTTATATTATTTTGACTCGGCAATTTCACTTTGACTTTCAAATACCAGCTACAATAAACTTAATTTATTCATACGTTTGATGTTGCGTTGGACTTTATGCATTTACATGTAAAAGAGTTTCAAGCCAGCTGATCTTATTTAAATAGTTATTTTGTACTATACGTCTGCGTTACTTTTTAATTAATGTTAGTATCGAAAATGTATGTAGATTTTTTTGAGTTTATATGAAAGTTTTAAATGAGATTTACCCAGACTTTGCAGTAGTTGTTCAGTGTATAACTTCTACAATTAATAAATACCTATCTGTCGTATTACAATTACTATTATAACAAAATGTTTTAAAGTTCATCAACAAGCAGGTAGCCCATCTGGTGATGGTCAAGTGACAACTGATGCATAGAATATACCAGTGAGATGATCCTGGAGGTTACATACTGTTGCAAAGTTGTGACGTAAAGATACTTAGTCACTTATTCAATAACTACACGGTGTGTTCAGACACCCCACTGCGTAGAATACTTAGTGCATAATTTGTATGAAATATACGTCGAGGGCTCATTGGTATGGTATGGCTATTGCCTTCCGATCTGAAGGGCACAGGTAAAAATTTCACCACGTACCAATGTCTTTTCGAATTTTCTAAATTATATGAAAGTTTATCCGACGCTATAACGGTGAAGGAAAACATCGTGAGAAAACCTGCGCACGCCTACTAAGAGATTCAGAGGTTATGCGTGAAGTCGGCCAATCCGCACTACCTTGGCCCGCCTGGACTACTAAGGGACACCCTTTTCGGGTAGCTCGTGCCCCTCGGTAGGGACGTTCAATGAGCTTTTTAGATTAAGAAGAAGAAGACGGAACATAATAAGTACGAAGTAGAGTAGAGTAATAGTTTCATATTATCTTTCTTTATTTCTGCTGACTTATTGTGTTAGTGTGTTAATTCCACATGTGAGTGACTGTATGGTTCTATGTTTTATGTTACTGGGGTTGGTCTCCGGAGGCTTCCGAGTACTTGGATTGCATTTCGACGACCCAAGTGGTTTAATGGTCGAGACATCGGCTACTACACCAAGGGTTCCGGGTTCCATCCCCAGGTAGTACAAACATTTGATGAAACATATCTGTTTATTTTGATCTGGGGGTTTCCTATGTATAATACGTCTATATTTCGCAAAAAAACCAATGTATACCGCATAGCATCCACATGTATCTTATGCGATCGTACGTAGCACGGGTGGAAACCCACAAAACACAATTTATGATTATATTGCCTACGCGCGTGCTACGTTTGAGCGGTTATCCGTTGTTCAGTAGCATACTACAGGCTTCAAGCTTAACTTGGGGCTAGACAGTGCTGTGTGAATGTCATTAAAAAAACTTGGAACGTGGTCTCGTCCCCCGATTCCAAAAAAAATATATTTTTCTCTAGAAAATGATAACTGAAATTAAAATAAAAAGTTATCATTTATGAGTGGCACTTAGTCTGCCGCCACTGCCGCACTTAGTTCTTAAAGGACCATTACGCACGTACGTAGTACGTGAGCCTTATCGACCTGTTGGTCACTCCCACCAGCCCAGCTCCCTCCAGAAGCGGATGTGAACTACGCCTGTGCAACTAAGGAGCAACGTTCCCCCCCTCTATGCACACTCTGCACAGGGCACTGTCTGTGATACCTTATGTTCGAAAATGTGACTGTATGGTTATTTATTGTGGAAGTATATAGCCAAGTTTATATCCGCACTGGGCCCGCGTGGATGACTAAGGCCTAATCACCCTATACGGGTAGGCTCGTGTCCCTCGGTGGGGACGTTTAATGAGCTGATGATGATGATGATATAGCCAAGTTAGCTAACGATAGCCAACGAATATAATGACCATGTGGTGTGATGGTCGAGCCGTCAGCTGCACCAAGATTCGATTCACGGGCGGCACAAACATTATTATATGTATTTATTTACAAAAATATATGTAAGTATGTTTATCCGTTGTTTAGTACCCATAATGCAGGCTTCACGCTTAACTTGGGGCTAGATTGCGCTATTTGAATGTCAGTGGATATTTATAATCTCATAGACGCCCGGTAAGAAAGATAGCCAAATTGGCGCTAAATAGCAACACTGGTATGCAATCTTCAGCTTACATCAAGCATAGGTAATTTAGGATAACAAGGTATATCGCTTGAGAGATCATTACGTAGTCAACGTTGTATTATGTTACTGATAATAAGCTAATTACCGCCTGCAGGTTTGAATTAAATTCAGGTGTTGCATTCGTGGAGTAGGTTGTGGTCTGAGTTGTTTTAGATCAGTGGGTTGTTGGTTCGAATCCCGGCGTGCGGATTTCCCTGATTGGTTAGGAAATTGGAGGCTGAATTACCTGGTTGTCCGTAATGATTTCGTGTTTCAAAGAGGCAGTAAAGACGTTGGTCTTGGTAACAATATATTGGTACAGAGACTGCAGGCGGGTAAGGTTCTTATCTACTCGTAGCTATGCTGTGCGGAAAGACCTGAGGCTTACAGCGGAACGCTATAGGCGAATGTTGCTGACATTCAAGTATTTATCACGGGGGAAATAATAATAGTTTATTTGTTAACATAAAACATTTACAATTATTATGTTCTGAAACACCTGACTTCTATGCCAGCTTTAAAAAAATCAAAAATAATGTGCGTGTGTGTGTGAGAGTGCGTGCGTGCGTGTTTGTGTATGTGTGTTTGTATTTGTAGAAACAAATGTAACTTTGGGTGGGTGCGTGTAAAAGTTAAAGGGCTTATTTTATTGGCTATAATTACCTCTCTGTTTCACTATAGTCTAATTAAAGTATCCATTATTTGCATTATTTAAGTTATTTATTTATTTAATTAGGTACACTAACAACATAACACACAGAGCATTAAAAGTACACAATTTCCTTACAACTTAGACTAGTATGTATGTCAATAACAGGTGTACACAACATTCACCGATGACAACAGTCAAATAATCAAAATACACAAAAACTTAATTAAAAAAAATGCAAGATCCTTAGCACCATAGAGTATTAGTACTCTCTGCTTAGAACTAGGTAGTATAGTGGCAAAATCATGTCTCTCCGCGATGCTATAAGTTATATGGAAGTTGTATCAGTTTCAATTGAAAAATACTGAATATTCGATGCTATACAGGCTATTGTGTAATTTAATCGAAACGGTTCTGACCATCCAATATTGCGTCGAACAAAATGAAAAAAAGTGTATCCTTTTCATTTGTATACAGAAACGCGAGTCAAACGGTATCGGCTCTTTTTCTACATTGTATTTGAAAATCATATTACGGTTGGAAAGTAATGAAATATATTTTATATCGTTTACATTATTTACCGCCAAAGACGACTTAAAGCGTCACAAACAAATTATTTTACATTGTCTGAATTGACGTTCAATGGGTTAACTTATTGTATATACTGGTCTAGTCTTAAATCACTGCATGATTCGGAGATCGTAGGTTTGAATCCCGCGAGGAGAGCGTATAGTGAATGTAACTTTGTTCGATTTTTAACAGTTTGGTAAAAAATAAGGATATTATATTGCAAGCTAAAACACTTGATTATTTAAAAACGAAAGTTTTTTATGTTATAAGTGTACTGGACGGTCAGGACGTCCACTCGAAATACAAAAATACATAACACTCCAGTTTCACGGGAAGATATGTATCTAGCACTGTAGTGGTACGTACCTAGACGACTCTGTATCGAATCTACCACCTAGTATATGATTCCGTGCTTCAGAATTCGAGCTACTATCTTATGATGGTACACGGTATGCACCCAGCAATTTGCAATAGGCTGGCGTGGTGGATTTCGGTCCAATCTCCCCACAGCTATACTGTGCGGGATGGCCTGCAGTAGGTTGTTATAGGCTGGTGATGAAACATTTCCTTTATTGCTCATAATACCAACAAGGACATCCTTAAAACATAGACAATATTTTTACCCTTGAACGCCAGCAATCAAAACTCAATAGAAAATATATTGATTCTGACGCCTTTAGGTGTCATTGGCATTAAAGGGCCTACCATAACAATAAAATTGAAACTCACTTCTAGCTAACGTGACCTCCGAAGCACTGAATTATATTACTTTTCAAACTAGGTGGCAGACTCGGTATTGAATTGTCTACCACCGCAGTGCCAGATATCGTCCCGTGAAATGGAAATGTTTTGCACTTCTGTGTTTCGGGATGAGGGCACTGTAGCTAGTGATGATATTAGAGACCTAACAACTGTTGTCTCGGACGATGGGCCCAGTGCGGCGTTGATGGANGAATAACGCTCTGTCATGATCAAGCGTATCACTCACCATTAGGTGAGCGTCTTGACCACAGATTTCCCAATACAGGAGATGGGGCAAGCCGCGTTTTTAAGTGCGACAAATGTAAGCTCAACGAGCATACACTGGCTGCCAGTTTACGCTCTGTGAGACGAGTCAAGACGCACGAATATTAGAAGAAATTACCGTTTTCCCAAAATGCCATCCTGTGCAATTGTAACATGCCATCATCGCAATGAATCAGTAAATTTATCAAGAAATATAATAACTTTTCACAGATAAGAACCGAAAAGAAATTGCGACACTGGGACTGCCTATAAACTTGGCGGCTTGTCCAGTCTAATTGTATATTCGGATGTCTGTGGTCTTGACCGTCCTGTACACTTGGTATTAAAAAAAAACCAATGATGTGATTAAATTGCCAATGCTCTAATACTAAAATCTGAAAGTGACCTATTATTTAGTAGCAATAGGAGGCTGGATGAAGAAAGAGGAGGACCGGGATATCTGGCGCAAGATGAGGAAGACCTTTGTCCAACACTGGACTACGACAAGTCGAAGAGGTAGAGAAACCCCGAATCAGTGATATTTCGTACCATTTAAAAGTTAACGGGCTCTTACATACTTTTCCTCTACCTTAATGTTTAGATTATGTAAATTGATGAATTATATTCATTATAGAAACCTTTATTGTAATGCACTCGCTTTAACGTCGTCAAAGACATAAATATATCACAACCCCTCTCAACAATCGTGGAGAGCCCCTTTTCGATTTCGAGATCGTTTTCATCGTAGATCAATATAAAAGACGGCTGTTACCCGGGAGAACCTCGTAAAATACTCAATATCTCTCAATTCCTCAGATATATATAACAGAAACGAAAAAAAATCAGTCGGATATATAAGAAATGGTTTTCCTGTTCTAATTATATTAACTTCCGCAGTGGTGATAAAACGCTGCTTGTGAACCCCGTGGGTTTGATTTTGGAATGTGTTTGAACATCTCTGTTTAACTGTTAGGGGCAAAGCCCACCAGAGACGTCTTAAAGCGTCACAACAATATTTTCCATTGTGTCTAGATTCCTGGCACTCTGGTAAAATTAATAATTTAGCCGAGGAGCAAACATTTTAAATAAAAACTAATGTTTAAAATGTTTGTGCAAACTAACTACCTTACAAATTCATATCCCAACGTATATTTTACAATATCTATAGTCTTGTTGATAACTGGCCCGATGAAAAGCGCTGTGTCAGCTCGGAATCATTTGTGTCACAACGTGCAGTTTCATTCAAATGGAAAAAACCGTGGATCCTCGACCACTGCGCCCGACGGGCATTACTGCATCACTGATTTGTGTTAACGATTTTTCATCATTAACACTTTGACTGAAGCAAACGGATATTTATTATCGAAATCCAAAAAAATATATTTTATCTGGAATTCAAAAGGCTCAGACATTTTTTGGAAAATGAACCGACGACTTGCGAAATGTTGCTAGTGGAGACTGGATGGGAAAAGCGGAGAAAATTTGGGGAGACCTATGTCCAGCAGTGGACTGCGAGAGGTTGAATAGATAAGACATTTTTTATATTGTTTGATAACAACGGCGTACACGTGGAGAAACATGTGTGAGCCGATCAGATGCTAAAATCTATCGAAATATATTTTTTCCCTTACTTTATTTGTTAGCAGCAGAAAGTTTACGCAACTAGGCCGTGTATAACTAGAGATCAAGAAAGCGTGGGTACCTAACCCAAGTATTTTATATTTCGGAAGGACGAAGATGATAAATATGCTCCTAGTTCTTCGTGTGTTATATTGATATGTAATATTGATTACCATAAATTCTGTGCGCAAATTTAGAGGGTTAGCAAAAAGTAGATTAAACCACAAATTATTGTCCATTATCAAACTATAAATAAAGATTTTGTCAAAATTTATGGTATTTGAGACGCCATTGTGGAATCCATAGTTCAGTTCAGATAGTATTAAATAGGTATTTGCTCAGTATAATATGCAAATTTTATGGTATACAAATAAAAATAGTTTAAAAACAGAACTGATCTTAATCCTTGGTTTCTGACGTCTCAACTTGTTTTTTGGATAAACAAATACGAATAGCAATTTGAGTGACTCCAAAAACACAAGCAAACGAGTTTATTTACCCTTTGAATATATAGCATCGTATGACCGTTAATTCAAATTAATAGTGAAATATCACCCTTTAGTGTTCTATAGACCGCGCCAGACAAACGACAGTCTGGGTTCATGACCTGCTTTACTAGGTGTTGTGCGAAAGGAAATAGTATAATATGTAAATAGTGTCAAATAATCTGTGCCAGGATAATGAACAAAAACATGAAAGAACATTATATAAACCAACCACAACAAAGCAAGTGTATCATATGACGGTGGATTTATGCATTGTAATAAAAATAAAGAAAGTGAAAAAATAAAGAAACTCTCTGTGTCGCATTCTATAGTCCGTGCCAGGCAAACGTACATTGAGGTTATTGACCTGTTAATGAATTACGAGTATGCCAAGTAACGTTATTATGGATTATTAAGTTTCCTTCGATAAGGGTACGGATGGTGGCATACTATTCTACGTTAAATATTAATGTATAAAAAATAAATGTGTCCACAGACATTCACACAGTTAAGTGTGAAGCCAGTAGTATAGGTACTGAACAACGGATAAGCATACTTATATACTTTTTTATAAATACATCTATACTAATATTATAAAGCTGAAGAGTTTGTTTGTTTGAACGCGCTAATCTCAGGAACTACTTTTTCGATTTGTGAAATTCTTTCAGTGTTAGATAGCTAATTTAACGAGGAAGGCTAATATTATCGGAACGGCTATATATTTTTACGCTACGAGCAATAAAAGCGGAGCAGCAATGAAAAATGTTTCAATATCGGAGGGGATTTTTTCATGATTGGAGCTTCCGCTGCGTAAACGGTTAAAGTTTCGCAAAAATCATGTATGAGGAGAGCATTGTTCCCCTTAAAAAGGACTACAAAAAAGTCCACGACAGCATATGTCTATCTTTTAAGGTTAGTGCCTATATTTTTTTTTCTAAAAATTCATTCTTAAATAATGCATCATTTGCGAAGGTGTTTTCATAAATATGATAATAGTCCTTATCCAAATAAATACTTTATTTATCACAAGTATTTCATTTTAAACTAAATGGCCCTGTACATCATTCAACTTAAATTAATATCTTATGAGATATCGCAGTTTTAACTAACCTATATAAACGAAGGGTTAAAGAGAGCGTTAGGCCAAAGTACTTAACTATTCCACGCAGACGAAGTCGCAGGCAAAAGCTAGTACATAATATAGAGCTTCGTTAGATGAGCTGTTGTCTTCCGAACTGAAGTACCAAATTATTTTAGAATTTTTGTAATTATATGTACATATATCCGACGCTATAGCGGTGAAGGCAAATATAGTGAGTAAGCCTACGCACGACTGCGGAGAGATTCATGGGTCGTGCATGATTAGCTAATTCGCAAAGGGCCCGCGTGGACGACTAAGGCCTATTACGGACACCTTTTACGGATAGGCTTGTCGCCCTCAGTGGGTCATATATACAAGCTCTGTTTGAATTGGGGCTTGATGGCCCTGTGTTAATATCTTTGGTTATATAAGAGTAGGTTAAAGAGGTCTTGTATGTACATGGTTGCCTCTTATATTTCTCGCGCAATAACCTTTTTATACATACATATGACTTGTGATTTAGGCTGGCTCGCCCTGCAGCTAGTATTTAAGTCATTGAATACAGTGTTTTGAGATTACATTTCAAGCGGCACCTGCATTATGGACTCCTTATCGGAATAATATCAACATGTTAGCTGCCACTTACAACCAAGTGCTTAACTCCTAATTTTTTCAAAAAGTAAAAATTGACAGAATATGTGCATTTGTACAAAGCGGTATTTCTATTCAACCTATCGCAGTCCACTGCTGGACATAGGTCTCCCCCTTTTTGCGCCAGATATCCCGGTCCTCTGCTTTTCTCATCCGAAGCGGTTTTAATACTAATAAATATATAAATGTGTGGAAACCTTTATAGTCACGTAAAATAAATAAACTTTAAAGTAAAAACGGCTGCTCCTAACCAAGCAATTTTAACGCTAGGGATAAAAATGAAATATCTTAATTCTAAATACCATTATAAATCATCTGGGGACGTCAGTTTTATTATTTAATTATATTAGTAACATGAAACCTCACCAAGTTACGGGACCGCCTCAACAAATGAAAGGTTATCGGTCCCTAGAGACAGTAACCGGGAATAACTTTAAGTTTACAAAACTAAAATCCGCATATGTCCTTAACTGGACCTTACTCGCCTGGGGGACATTTTCTCCTCATATTTACGGGGGTCTCAAGTCACGCATATTTATAACAAGTAGTTGGTAAAAGCTAGTTTTCTGGAGTTGCCACTTGGGAAAATATTTCGTTTTGTTCGCTTTAAATATACATTTTGGTGTCTTGAATGTTATGTTTTTGAGCGTTTCATTTGAATTTATGGTCTTCAGTTTATGTTACAAGCTCTGTGAAGGAAATGTATGTAATGTGTCAAATAATAATTTCAACTGTTGAAATAAAGAACGCTGTGGGTTTTCTGAATATATAGATTAAAATATATGTAAGTAAATATCCCACCAAAAACATTCTGTAAAAAAATATCTATAAAAAGTAATGAAATCAAGACAAAGACGTGCCAAGTCTAAGGATCCTTACTGCGATTACTTTTTATTATGGTAAATGTTGTGGGACTTGGCCGTTGGAGTTGGAGTACACAAGGATACAAAACCAGGCGCTCGAGGTAAACCATATAAGGTTCCCTACTAATAGTAATATAGTAAATTAATTATATTTTATTTTTAATTCTATAAATCAGATCCATTATCATAAAATTATTGCAATCAAAAGTTTCTAAGCTATCGCCAATATTCTCAATGATTTTGTAGAATTTTTATTATTGCCATTCAAAAAATAGAGCTGTTTTATTTATTCAATCAAAAATCCAAAAGGAAAGGAAAAGATTTACACAAAGGTTAGAAGGGATGATTCAATTGATTTCATCGATAGCGTATTGTAAACCTTTCTGTTTTCAAGCTACTATTTTAAGTTAAACCTTTGTAGTTTACGGAGCCTTCGATGGATTTGATGATGTTTCAACTATTTCAAAGGTCCTCCTTGAAAGCCTTGCGGGATCTTTTTTTATGTTTCAAGTGTACAGGACGGTCTGATAAACAATTATTATTCTCCATCAATGCCACTCTATCTTCGACGCCCGAGACAACAGATATTAGGTCTAGGAATTTAACTATCAACCTTATATTTAGTAACATATGAGGATTCGAATATAAATTTAATTATTCAAATTGGTATATGACATAATAATAAGATGCATGTTTTTTTATATGTTTTTAGAATTTACTAAGAAATTAAGTGTGAGACACCTATTGCTACCGACCGAAGAACTACTTCGAAGAAAAACCGGCGTCATCATCATCATCATCATCAGCTCATTAAACGTCCCCACCGAGGGCACGAGCCTACCCGTATAGGGTGATTAGCCCTTAGTCGTCCACGCGGGCCCAGTTGCGGATTGAGAAAACGACTTCACACACAACCTTCGAATCTCTTCGCAGGGTGTGTATGAAGGTTTCCTCACATGTTTTCTTCACCGTAAGAGCGTCGGATAACGTACATATATTTCGAAAATACATGGTACGTGTCGGGATTTGAACCTCAGCCTCCCGGTAGGAAGGCGACAGTCCACACCACTGAGCGGCGTGAATCACACTAATGTGTTTTTCTGAGTGTGATTTGAAGAGGCCTAGAAACGCTCCCACCTACCTTAGAACCATTCTGTAAACCAACATGCGCAATAACTGAATCTGAATATCTTTTGTTTTCCCTACTTTTGTTTTTTATTTATTAACCGCCGGAATTGCAGTCCCAAAAGAAAATTTTATCTGTTGAACATATTATGCAAGTGAGGTTAAAACGTTAAAGGACAGAAAGCATTCGTTGCTTATTTGGAGATTTGAATGTTCATGGGCATCAGATCTCGAGTAGCACATTTTTTTGACAATATTATATGTACTAAGGGTTTCTTAAACATAGCTTGGTGAACTGGCTGGAAATACAGGAAATATAATATCAAAACGAGAAAGTAAAACAGATGTAGAATCATGTAGGTGAAATTAATAGAAATGATATTTATTAATTCACAAAACAATCTGTTAGTATTCGCACAATTCTGACAAAATGGAGGCAAGGGTAGGGCAGCTGATAAACGACCATAGACAATGACGCCTGTCATAGACCGCGGCGGCAACGTCAGACCCTCGAGGAGTTTTTGTCGTGAGCAATTAATTGTTTATGCCAAGGGAAAATTATTATCTATGACCCAACATAAGTTGTAGGCGGCCAATTTTAGTCGTCATGGCAAAGTATCTTTTAATTGAATTCTTTATTAGGTGTACTACTTGGTGCTCAACCAACTAAATTGGTATCCACTAAGTCTTAGATATGTTTCCCTAAAATAGAAATGTTGTTTAGTTCGGGGACAAGGCTCTGTAGCTAGGGAAATTACTGGATATAAGAGACAATACTTTTAAGACATTCGTATTAAATATGGATTAAACTTCTTCTATCCATGTTCCTCATCTTCTATCCATATCCCATAATCTTTTAAAACCACCGAATGCGCCAGCCGCAACGCTATAAATTCACCTCAATCACGAGTAAATAAACTAAATATATAAATCTTTAAAATGAAGACGGCAGAATATTTCAAATCCACTGAGTCACAGCCGGAGGAGGAAAATTAGTATTCGTACTAGAATGTCAGAATCCAAAATTAAATTTCATATTATGATTTTTTATATTACCCGTTCAACAATCTCCAATTTTCTTTTTAAAATATAATATACCATCAAAAAGGGCAAAAAATGATTTATCATTTCATGAAAGAAAAAAACAATAAGTATTTTATTGATTACATTGTAAATTTATTAATTGTACCTATTTAATTTATTAATGCAATTTGTTAATCAGTTTTGTCTACTTTTATAACCTAACAGTTTTATTTTATTTTAATATGTATGCATAATTCTGTACCAAAGGGTTATGATAACCATGCTGTGTACAATGTTTGTGGTATTGCAGTACTCTCAGAATTCTGAACACCATATTCAATGTTTAAATTTTATTTACTGTAATGCTGTTACTTTATCTAATAAATAAATAACGCAATTTAATTTTCTTACAAACTCAGGTTGTAATTGTGTCTGAGCCAGCCTTAGCCTTTCAAAGATCTATTTTTAGTCTAGCAAGGTTCAGTGATCGGGGTCCGTGCGAACCACACATGATATATTATCCCGTCAAGGCCCCACTGAAAGCCTCCATTGTTTGTCGTATCATTTGTCAGGGGGCGAAGGCGTTGATAGTTCAAGGGCAGCCTGTAATTTAGTCACGGAAAATATCTCTTTCGAACAAAATACAGGAATATGTATCATCAATATTCACCTACAGTAGAAGAAATAGTATAACATCCAGAACTTGAACTAATAATCCCTAGATGTCAAATAAACCGAAGTCAAAATCCATGTCTTCAAATAAGACTCACAAAAACATAGATGAACGTCAAATAACAAAACAAATTCATTTAACCGCACCTAACGGATATTCAACAAAAACAAATGATTTTCTATTGTGTCTGGAATCCTTGCGGTTATACGGTTAAATTACCAAAGTAAGTTAATTGATAGAGATACTAGTAGATGACGGTGGATCATTGGTGTGGACATCGGTGGCTCATTGGTGTGGATTGATGCCTTCCATGAGGGTGCAGGGACAAACCCCACCACGAAGCAATGTCTTTTCGAAAGTTCATCCGACGCTCTTCACGGCGAAGGAAAATATCGTGAAACCTGCGCACGCCTACGTAGAAATTCAGCCAATCCGCACTGTGGCAATCCCGCGTGGACGACTACGGCCTATACACACAATGGGGTAGGCTCGTGCCCTTCGGTGGGGATGTGTAAAATTGAGCTGAATATGATGAAAAGAGAGAGATACTAATCTTGTGACTCGAGGCTTTGCAACCTACGTTCAGTCGGCTTTTATCTTAACACCCACCAATTCACATTAAGTCCCCGTGTTTGTGAATCTGTAACCTACATAGATTAACATTGCCTTGTTTTGAGAAAAAGCCCGTGCTCTTCAGTGGAAAGTTTTAGGCTGGTTGCCTAATATATATTCATTGTCGTTGACTGCAGTTTATTAATTTTAAATGACGGAGAACAAATACTTAATAGCGATGCGTAAATTACTTAAAAAGCTGTTACGCTCTTTGAAATACTAATCGAGTTAGGGTGTATGAAATATTGCATACTCCCGCATGTACATTATAGTAATATGTTGTTGAAAGCAAGCCGTAAATTCACGAATAACAGCGGCTCTCAACGGATCGTTAGAGATAATTAATTTTAGCCGGCATCTTAAAGACGTGCTTAGTGCTAAAGCTGTGTGAAGAACGTTTAAGAGGAAAAATGAGTACACTGCCTTAGTTATTAGGTATGTATTTAGTATAACTTTCGAGGTAGCTCTGATTTTCTACAATAACTTAAAACGTTATAGGTTTTTGATTTAAAGTTGTGTTATTTATGCCGGTTTATTTTGGAAATTAGTGGCTGAATCACATCATCATCATCATAATCAGCTCATTCAACGTCCCACTGAGGGGCACGAGTCAACCCATATAGGGTGTATAGGCCTTAGTCGTCCACGCGGGCCCAGTTCGGATTGGTCGACTTCACGCACAACCTTTGAATCTCATCGCAGGCGTGTGTATGCTTCCTCACGATGTTTCCCTTCACCGAAGAGTGTCGGATAACGTACATATAATTCGAAAATTCTAAGACACATTGGTACGTGGCGGGTATTTGAACCTACGTCCTCCCAATCGGAAGGCGACAGTCCACACCATTCAGCCACTGACGCTGAATCACATAACTATCAGAATATAAAGATGATTCTGTGCTTCGGAGGGTTTGTTAGTATGGCCCAATTTAGCCAAAGTAAAACTTTGTGGTGAAGGCCCAAGTACTGAAGTAGGTCGTTATAGGCTGAAGATTATGATGATGGTAGGAACAAGCAATATACATTCAAGTCTTTCCTACTATACATTAATTATTTCCTACTATACTCTTGAATCTCTTTCAATGGACCAACCCATGAACATTTATTTAATTTTCTTTAAAAGCTCATCCCCATCTAGAACAGTTTTACCCTATCTAAATCTTGTTTATTAACCACCACTACGCGTGCTTGAGTGCGTCGTCCTTCCGATATGGATGCTGCAAGTTCAAATGCCAGAACATACCTCTGTATGTCTTTTTCTCTGTGTGTCTTTTTGAATTTTCGAAATTATAAGCAGGTTTATCCGACACTCTTACGGTGAAGAAAAACATGATGAGGAAATCTGCGTACGCCTAGGAAGTGATAGAAAAGTAGTGCGTGAAGTCGACCAATCTGCACTGGGCCCGCGTGGAAGACTAAGGGTTAAGTATGCACCCTTTACGGGGACGTTTAATGGGCTAATGATGAGTAGTGCTTGATTACTTACTTCATAAAAAAATGAGAAATATGTATCAACATCATATCATGAGATCGCTAGATATTTTTTTCATAACGATACACAATGATGTAAAAAGTATATATACAGAATATCATTGGGTAACTACGCATAAAAATTAGTTATCACCGCTGAAAGCACTTTTCTGCAAAGTGAGTTTCCTCTGTATTGACAGATAGTAATTGATATTCATAACCAATAAATACTAGTTTGAGCTATTATATTACTTCGTCGAGATACGCTATACAAGATTTGGTAATTAAATCCCATTAAACTTTGTAAAATGTGAGTTTATTTCAACATTTAAACTCCTAAAACATACGTTAAATTACATTCACGGTATGAAAAACATGTAAGACAAAAAGTGCTATTTCATTAAAAATATTGTGAGATGCAATGTATTTTCATTATATAAACTAGTTAATTAATGGTCTGAACTTTTAGAAAAGTTAGTTTTGTATAGGACTGATTTTTACTCCTAAAATGAAAGCTTTAAGTATTGCCTTTGAAGATTGATGATTTTGAAAGATATTCAAACTATAAGAGTCGGTAAGAAGTTACCATATATAAAAACATGAATATACCTACTATTATATTATGAGAATATCCGGTCATATTCATACAGCACCATCTAGCCTATTTAAGTAAAGCTTACTTAACAAATTATTTTATTTATTATTATTATTTTACATTAGACATACTTGGTAACATAATTTTACTGTTACGATGTTTTCCTTCACCGTAAGAGCGTAAGATAAAAGATTTGAACCTGCACCTTCGAGATCGGAAGGCAACAGTCCACACCACTGAGCCACCAACGCTTTTATATCATATCTTATTAATATAGTATCTTATAATGAGCTCGTAATTACACTTTTCTATGCTTACCTAAAAAAACAGAAAACCTACTTAATACATTCATCATCTGTTTTGAAAAAAATTTAAACAGTTCTTATCAATTGTCATTTTTTTCAATCAGAATTCAGGTTGAGTCCGTTTCGAAATATTCCCCTTCAACTACGGTCCGTCACGTTCCGTTTGAACGGCCGCACGAAATTTATCAATAAGAAATTCGATCGTTTAGGAAAAAAACAATAGGCTGCGTTGATTCAAGAACGAGACGCAACCCCTTCGAAGCACAGTCCAAACACAATTTATTTTAATCTTCAACCAGTTTCCACATCACGAGTTTCTCTGTTATGAGAACATCATCAATATCAGACTGCAGTCCAATCGTCGGTGGCTCAATGGTGTGGACTGTCACCCTCCTACCGGGAGGGCTGAGGTTCAAATCCCACTACGTACCCATGTACGTTATCCGACGCTCTTACAGTGAAGGAAAACATCGTGAGGAAACCTTCATGCACGCCTGCCAAGAGATTCAAGGTTGTGTGGGAAGTCGTCCAATCCGCACTGGGCCCGCGTGGACGACTAAGGCCTAATCACCCTATACGGGTAGACTCGTGCCCCTCGGTGGGGACCTTTAATGAGCTGATGATGATGACTGCAGTCCAAAGCTATGGGGATTGTAACCCACCAGGCGGGCCCACTGTAAGGAATCTGGAGGTTAACGACTACCATCCTAATATTCAATCTACCGCCAGGATCAACGGCTAAACATACCCTCAGAAGCAAGGAAGAAACCTTCATTTTTTCGGACAATCAGGGGATTCAGCCACAATGTCTTAACCAACGTCCAAAAACTTCCGCGGGTAATGAAAAGCCTAGCCTTAGTTATTCCTTATATAATAAGCAACAATCAAATGAATGTCTGTCGTCAAAATTGGTCCAGCCAGTTCAGAGATTAATCACACAACATTTTTAAAATACTAATGTTCATTGTACATATTTTGGTATCATTTTCTATATAATTATCCAAATACTCAGTTACAACTAACTTCCTGCGGGTCTAGGGATCTTAAATTTGGACTTAGATCGTAAGTAAATAGTATTCTTATAATAGCACTATGCAAAGTATAACAAAAAGAAAAAAAAATTTTGTGCTTAGATTCTTGCTTCTCGTAGCATGGTATCATTACAATGTCGAAGCACCCAACCTTCCGTTTCGTAGTTAATTTGACTAGTTGCTACCAAACCTACACAATCAAGCTCTGTGGTCAATGCGCGTTTTCTGGGCAATTGCCCGGGATGGACTGACATCACGCGGTTGTTCCAGTCTAATTGAGTGTGGAAACCCACGCCAATGTCGACCTTTGACCTTCGAAATAAGGGTGAGATCTTCAAAACTCGACGGCGTTGTCTTGAGAGTTCTCGGGATCGAGGTAACGAGATAAGTCGGTAATGAATTCGGGTTTTGCAGTACAAACTGGGATTTAGATGTCTACTTGAAATGAGAGGTGAAGAGGTTCCGTATCCCATTCCATATTTTTATTTGATGATGTCACGTCCCTTCTTAGAAGTGCCATAGGAACTCAATTATGAAACTTTTATTGTTGTGTGTATAAAAAGTCCATCCGTGCCATATAAGGGTATACGGCCTTAACTCAGGGTTGCCAAACGTACTTAAAAACGAATGACATCTATTGAAACTTGAACTTGTACACAAACAAACCATTGGTCACATTTAGGTGATCATTGTCTGCAGACTGTTGTAGCTATGTCAAAAGGGAAAACCCCGAATAATAAAACATTTTGTTATCCGTATTAGTCGTCTCTATACAAAGTAATGTTTTTTTAGTAAGAAACTAGCAATGTTTATTTTATTAATTATTTTTAATTATAAACGGGTTTTTTTATGTATGAGGTTCGAAAGACAAAGTACGAAATTTTTAGCTGCTTATGTACGAGGAATTTCGTTTCTGGATGCCAAACCCTGCCTTAAATCGCGCAACTCACTTACTTAAAGAGTAAACATAGTCATTTAAAGAAATAAATATTTGACCATTACCTGTTGTACATTTTGATTTTTCCTTCTTTTATTGGAATCTCATAAAAATATTTATGAGCCTCAACACATCTCTTAAATGAAACACAAGAAAGCAATAAATGTTATTCGACACTAGAAAAAACAGCTAAAACGATTAATTAAAAGTATTTCACTTACTCATTGAACTAATAGAAATTTACTAAACTTTTATTAAAAACACCAGAGTCACTTACAATCCATTACCCTTGGCTTTAACTTAAACATCTCTTGACCGTTAACTTGCTATTTGCTCAGTAACCCTAAACCCTTACTAAAAGGGTGTTTTCAACTGAATGACCTTAAATTGTATAGCAATAGACTTAAATTTTCAATCAGATCTTTAGTGATTTTAAGCCGCATTATTTATGTATCACCATCAGCCCATTAAACGTCTCCACCGAGGGGCACGAGCCTACCCGTATAGGGTGTATATGCCTTAGTCGTCCACGAGGGCCCAGTGCCGATTGGCGGACTTCACGCACAACCTTTGAATCTCTTCGGAGACGTGAGCAGGTTTCCTCACGTTCCTTCCTTCACCATAAGAGCGTCGGATAACGTATATGTAATTTCAAAAATTCGAAAACACATTGGTACTTGGCGGGATATGAACCTGCGCCCTTCAGATCGGAAGGCAACAGTCCACACCAATGAGTCACCGACGCTCTTATAGTATTATTTATACATTATGTATGTAAGGAGTTATTAAAGAACGATCAATTGTCGTTGATTTACTTTAAAACTGCTTGTACCAGTGTTTATCTTGTTGGTTGTCCCAATAAATGAATAAAAAAATAAATAAAACATGAATAAATAAAAAAAAAACGAGATACCACTCAAAGCAACACTATTCGAGTTTTCCTACATTAACTGCTCATATTTTTGCTCTCTGTACTTAATGGGTGGGAGAAAAACAAATGACAACAATATTTTTTAATAATTTCACTACATATACTAGCTTACTATTTAGGTACATTTATATAGTTTAGTCCCGAAAAAATTTTAAGGTTTGTTTCCCGCTTGCAATACCATGAAAAGTATACCTATAATGTTTGCACATGGTAAGACTTGTTTTCCATTTTCAGTAAGTAATTTTATCAGTTGGGTTTATGGTTATTTTTTGATTACATATCTTATTATTTCTCGCATTTTAATAAACTACTAGTTAGTTCAGACAGCTCAGAGCAATGGTTTTACTATTTTCTAAAAATTTAAAATTTTACGCTCAATATTTCCTAAATGAAGCGTTTTATCAAAAAACGGCTTAAGCACACTCATACCTATTCAACGATACCGTATTCGATAGGATTGGGAAAAAAATAACTTTACAAAATGGCGTTCAAAATCCGCCATTTTACAATATATATCACTAAAACCTTTTCCTGAATGTAACAAATACTTTACCGATAACCGTATCGAAATTGCTTCAACCAAAAGCGAGATATACGCGGACAAACAAACCTACAGACTAACAGGTCAAACTGCGAACCTCCTTTTTTGAAGTCGGTTAAAAACGAGAAATCTTCTTATAGTTTGATGAATAAGCTAGGATTGTTATTGCAATATCTACTCTTATATTATTTGCAGAAGGTCTTATGGATACAATGTTACCTAGAGGTTTCGCGATTTCCGTTATCATCACTGCAGTTTGAAAATAGGTATAACAATAGTTGAATATGTTGTAACCACAGACATCCGAATATACAATTAGACTGGACAAGCCGCCAAGTTTATAGGCAGTCCCAGTGTCGCAATTTCTTTTCGGTTCTTACCTGTGAAAAGTTATTATATTTCTTGGTAAATTTACTGATTCATTGCCATGATGGCACGTTACAATTGCACAGGATGGCATTTTGGGACAAACGGTAATTTCTTCTAATATTCGTGCGTCTTGACTCGTCTCACAGAGCGTAAACTGGCAACCTGTGTATGCTCGTTGAGCTTACATTTGTCGCACTTAAAAACGCGGCTTGCCCCATCTCCTGTATTGGGAAATCTATGGTTGTAACAGTATCGAATTGTATCCGACGTGTGGTTTGGCGGTGTTTAACTATACATACACAATAATACTTTTAATTCATGCGGCTATAATTGTGTTTGGATTTGTACAATATATGGAAGAACTCATGACAATGAACGAACATAAAACAAAAAAATGATTATAAACAGAAACTATAAGAAAATAAGAACCTCTTGGCCAACCAGGTACATGCCTCAATATAAACTGCAGTAATACCTATGAGAAAAACTGCAGCTTTGGTATTCTGGCTGTACCTGTGGTGAGTTAGTCAAAATAATAAAAAATCTTAAATTTAGGTTCGTATGTGCAAAATTCAAATCATAAAAGGATTAGATATATTGAGCAGAATTTTATTTTTACTAATGAAATTAACTTTATAAGGCAAATCAGATTAGAGCAAAAAATTTAAAAAAAAATGGTATCGTCTATTTGACCCCACCCATGAAATGAAAAAAATAACTTAAGGACCCCGCCTCAGCATAGACTGCAAGAAGTAATTTTAAATATTTCAATAAACATACACAAAACAGCGATGTTATTCCATGAGTTATTACATGAATTATATAATTTAAGGTTATACCTAATTTTCAGCATCAAAAATATTTGACTTAATTAAAAACAACTCCACAAAACAATAAACTCTTCTGGAGTCATAAATATAAACAAGAATTTGTAGACAAAACAGTTCAGTTTACTTTAGGTAAGCTGATGTTGTTGTGATTGTAAGAACATTTATTTCTCACTCAATATATTCTTACAGCCCTAAATCATTTTTCCAAAGTTCTATGTCGTGTTCGCAATATTTCACAGGTCTAGCCACAATAAATTCTTCACAAAGCAAAGCGCTGTTCTGCACAATCAGTGACAACATTTTTAGTAGTGTCAACCTTCATATTGACTGTCGTATTGCAATAAGATTAAGGTCGAAAGTCAAATATCATTGAGTGCCACTAACAAACAATGTTTCCGTACAGGAAGCGCTTTGTGATTGTTTTTCTCCTGTCAACGCGGACGGCTCGAGAAAATTGTTATTTCTGTCCCACATTGAAATGTATGGTCGGGGTACTGAGTAGACTTGACGCAATAATGGTTAAATAAATTTTATTATGTTACGTGCCCTCTTATTTGAATCTTTATGGACAGTATTTGGAGTAAGAATATAAAGTTCGTTAGGATATCGACATATTTTGTGTGAGTAGTTTAGTTATAACGCATGCTTTTAGGTTAAAGGTCATGTGAATATGGAGGTCGGCCTTTTTATATCCAAATCATCATCCATCATAAGCCTATTACGTTGCATTTTAAGGCACAGACCTACCCGCAGAATCGGACCCAATGCGAATTTAGAAGTGTTAACGCTTCCATTCGAAGGTGACAGTGGCCAAGAATGACAGTGCCCTCCAAATCACGGAATCATTATTATTTTCAGAAAATCAAGTGATTCAACCTAAATGTGCAGTGGCGATCACTCCATATAAGCAAATAAGCAGTGCATACTCTGTTTTTCCTGACAAACCCGAAAATCACCATCGTATAAGATCCCTCTTTATTTTCCCTGCATATTTTTAACGACAGGTACAGTCAACAACAGATTTTAAGATACGAAATTCATATTGTTTTTGCGATTCGTAATTATTTTAAACTTTGCATACCCTGGTCATAATCTTTATGCATGTCACTGATGCACAGTAACTAACCTATCCAAACTAGGAAAGACTAGTGTCAATTACCATAACGATACGGAACTCAAGCTCCCAACCTCTGGATCACGCAACTATTTCTCAGACCACTAAATCGTGGAGGAAAACAACACAACTTTTTTTTTTAACTTCATTGTTTGACGACTAATTACTATTACAGCTTCACCAGGCACGGCTAGATAACTCAAAGCCTTAATGGCGAAATGATGAACCGACTTCATGATTTTGAGTGCCAGCCTGCACTTTATTAAATAAAAAGCCTTGTCAACCTTAAGTCTGTTTCTGAGGACGAACACAATTTCACTGAACGAAATTCTTTCGTCTGTATTTTATTTTTAGTTTAAATTTAATTGATACATGAACAAATATTGGCTTCGTACTTTTGTTTTACCCTTGTATTGTTTCTAGACTTTGTTCCTCAAGGCAATCATAAATAACTTGTAGGTTTTACCACAAGGTGACTTTAATGGAAAGCGAAAATTAATTTTGATAATTAAAAACAGGCACTTAATTGACTTTTTATCAATAGCAAAATGGACACTGATTGCGGGATTAGTTTATAAGTTTAAAATCACTCGACGGGCAATGGATCGAGCTATGTTTGGGGTTTTTTTTCAGGTATTAAATTAGAAATGATGAACGATGATTTATTCGTAAGAGAACTATGTTACCGACTCATCTCGCCGGATCAACAAGTTGAAGTGGCAATGGACAGGCATATATTTCGCAGATCCGATAACCGTTAAAACAAATGTGGTTTGGAGTGAAGATTAGACGCCCTCCGGCCCGATAAACTGGTGAATTTCGAAAAGAGCTAAACTGGTGGAGGCTGGATGTGGAAAGCGCCAGGACCTAGATATCTGACGCGAAAACTGGGAGACCTATGTCCAGCAGAGGAATGCAACAGGTTGGAGAGACTGAAACAGCAATAAAAATACCTTGTATACATGAATAATATGTATACCACAGTAGTTGAGCAATGTTAGGTTTTAGATTTATGACATATACGGCCATAATATCTACGATTATCAGGCGGGTTGGAGATATCAGTAACTGTAAAAGGTTTTATTGAATGAGAGAGCGTTACTTCTCGTTTTCAGCTAAATGTATTACCCCTATGTGCCGTTTTACGTCACTCACGACCACGAGTTGATTTGGGGTGATGGCAAATGTATTCTAATTTGCATTACCATACGGCATATTTATATTATATGATTTTATGTGTATAAGCTATGAAAATTCATTTAAAATTATACTATACGTCACAAAAGACCTCATTGCTTCTTAACAAAATCATGATGTATATTTGTTTTGTAACCGGTGCTTATATTAGTAAAACTATGACAATATATAACAGGCCTCATAAATATGGCATTATTTTCCCTGTTCAAAATATAAACAGATTCCTTTATAAATATGAACAAACACTTTCAAAGAGAATATACCTTATAAAATAACAATATCGTCAACACACGCCAAAATAAACGAGAAAGACCCTTGTAAGGTTTTAATGATCCGTTTGCGAGATAAGACATGTATGCCTTTCGCGTTCTATTGTTGTACGTGGAAATAACCAAAATATAAATATTATAAAAGGTCGATAAACACGGCACGGATGCAGCTCACTACAATTTAGTAATTTCTAAATCATACATTTTTTATAGCAAAAGAAAAGGTGAGGTGATGGTATGCACACAGGCGAATTTAGATCTTTCTGAGGTAATAAAGATTATTTTGTCCATGTAACCTCTACGAATTTAATTTTTCATTTTATTTATTTTAAGATGCCTCTTAATAATTAACATCAAACTAAAATATATTAATTCAATTATAAGAAGTATGGTAGATTTAACATTAGATAGATAGATAGATATAATTCTTTATTGCACACAAAAAAAGATACAAATTTAACAATAAATAAAAGAAAATATGCAATATAGGCGGTCTTATCGCTTGAAGCGATTCCTTCCAGACTACCTTACACAAAGAAAATTAACAACAAAGGGCAAGGTAGTGCAAAGTTAGAAAAGCTTAATTCAACTTATAAATAAACTACAACTTAACATTATTTGTATAAATCGATAGTCCAAGAGAATACATATCGCATCACGTGCTTTTCATATTTATCGGATTCAGTGCGATATTATTACCTATTGGCATAAGTCCTATATTCAGAATAAAACTTTAAGTAATTTTATTTTGCAAAGTTTTCCCGTACTGTGTAAACCGACCTTACAAATTAACCAAAGGTCATATTCTGTCTGCGGACCGTTTCGCTTACAATTTTAAATAAGTAGAATTAGGTGATACATATTAAATACAAAAGAGCGTGGCCTTAGTCACGGTTAATTGAAGTTTACTTTGGGGGCAGAAATGAATCAGTACGTTCATCATCATCAGCTCATTAAACGTCCCCACCGAGGGGCACGAGCCTACCCGTATAGGGTGATTAGGCCTTAGTCGTCCACGCGGGCCCAGTGCGGATTGGACGATTTCAGACACAACCTTCGAATCTCTTCGTAGGCGTGCATGAAGGTTTCCTCACGATGTTTTCCTTCACCGTAAGTACGTTACTCATTTGTAATTATATAATCAACTTATTTGTTAATTTTGTCTTCATATTTCACAAGAATAGTCGGAAGAATAAAATACCAAATTTAATTTGTACTTTTGCCTTTCATAAGTTCCTCATATATGCGTCATTGATTTTTTTACATTGAAACAGTCTAATCTTGAAGTCACAGTATTTAATTTGATACCGCCTTTTAACCCTGTCATACAATGGCAATTTAAGGTTTGCATATACTGCTAGACCGATTGTCTTAACGTGCCCCCCAAACCAAGAAATAACAAAAATTGCGAAAATAACGAGCTGTAACCTAATTTTGTTCCAAAGCCAATAGATTACGTAGTCATTTCAAACTGCTGTATATATTATACTTGGATTATTTATAGCATCTAGAACCTAGTGTTAAGCTAAATATAAATAAATAAATATCCACTGACATTCACACAGCGCCATCTAGCCCCAAGTTAAGCGTAAAGCCTATATTATGGGTACTAAACAACGGATAAATATACTTATATACATTATTTTTCGTAAATACATACATATCATACATAGAAAACACCCAGACCATTACAAACAGACATGTTCATGCACACAAATGTTTGTATTGCCCGGGGATCGAATCCGGAACCCTTGGTGTTGCAGCCGACCTCTCCACCGCAACATCAAATGGGTCGTCAAAATATAGCTTGAAAGAATGAGTCTCCTCTTAAGTTAGAATTCATTCCCACAATACATTGATCGATCGTCATGAGTAGTACCTATTGTTTTTGCAAGCGGAAGCGTCTTATGCCAAGTCTTTGCAACTGCACAGACTTGGCATAAGACGCTTCCGTTCAGTGAATAAATTTTATTCCAATATAACTTTGTTTTGTAAAATAACATCGAATTATGTATCTATATTGTAGCAGGCTACTTCTCAACTAGAACAACAAATCGATTAAGTTAACGATACCCAAGACATATCTCGGCAATTGCCTGGCAACTTACGGAACTAATCAGAAACATAACTTGTGCAGAACTTAAGACAAGCGTCGCAGTTCATGCGGTACGAAGTTTAACAGGACCACTAATCATTACACTTACTTATTGCATAAATATTTTTGCAGGTGTAATAAGTTAGCTACACAATAGAATATCCTCATGATTTGAACTTTGTCTATCTTTTCCATTTTTCCAATTATTTTGCTTTATCTTTTCCAATTTCAATTAATTGCTCGATGCTTGTGTAAAACTTTCTTTCCTCGTCTATTTTAAATTCAGTCTTTACCCATTTTAAACACTCGGCAAATCTCACTTCTATCTCTCATTCCATTTCCCAACATAATAATTAATTTGCATCGTATACCCGTACCTGAACAAACGTTACATATAGTACGGAAAATAGTGCAAAGAATAAATCAATATTGCTAACTCTGATTCAAGGCCATATAGAAAGCCTCAGTATTATTTAATCCCTTAACGGTATCTTTATTCTCTTAAAATCACTTCATATTTTCGTAGAGAAGTGGTTGAACATTTTGAACGATGAGATGTTCCCAAAAAAGCTTCTATTTATTATTTAGTCACAATATATAGGCACTGCGTATTTGAAATCTTTATGGAATTCGGTACGCAAAGAATTTATATTCCAATAGTCAAATGCCGGGTCAAGATAATTGCTTAGTTATTTCAGGGTCAATTGTTTGGGATAGTCGAAATACCTATAAGGATTCATATCCTGCCAGTTATTTCATTAGCTTTAATAAGATGAACGTTGAATAACAGGACGTCCATTTTACCTTATTAAAGTAGCCAGCATTTAGTAAAAATACTTTAAAAATTCAACGTTTCTAAGTTTTACAACAGTCATTAAATTTACATGAACCTTACTCTTCAACACAGCCAATTTTGTTTGTAAAAACCCTCGCACACTGCGGGCATGAGAGCACACCATTTACATAATTATAGCTGATAGCCGCAGACGATCGGGCTTTCAGCTCGTTACGTCTGGCATCCATGCAAGATTTAACAAGCGGTCCGACTCTGGCCGTTTGGCAGCCTGCTGCTCCGATTGATGATTGATGTCGCACAGCTTTATGGGTCGCTTAAGCACATCTTATACCTCAAAAATTGTCCGCCATGCTTCCGCTTCTCTTTCTCAAGCTCTAAGTAAAAGATGCGCTTAGCTATATTTCCTTCTTCATATGCATCACATATTGTCTGCACCACCGAAGCTGCCTCCGCATTAAGTACGACTCAATGCCACCTACATTGGCCCTTCGCAGCACTTTAGTATTCCGTTCGCTGTGAGAACAAATAAGATCAAAGGTTCCTTGAACCTAACGCAAGTTCTACCTCATACGACCGAGGTTAGATGAAAGTGAGGAATGGAATATCTATCACAAAATTGGGAACAAAAATTACCCCTTTATTTTATGTCAAATTCAGGATGCTTTAGTTTGTTTCCTTGTTACCAGTACCTATTCATCTTCATAAAAATTTATAAGGGAACAAATGTCTCGCTCAAATCTTTTTTAGTTAATATGCTTCCGCTATCTTATTTTCCTAAAACTTGTTATCAGTGATTACTTGTAATCACTGAAGTTAGTGGAGGTGCTTCCCTCCTTTTACCTTATCTTATTTCAAATTCAAATTCTTAAATATATTTTCCACTCCATCAACATTCATTTTCACACTATATCAATCAATCAATCAATCAGCCAACATTCGTCCACTGCTGAACATAGGCCTCCCCCAAAGAGCGCCAATCATCCCGATCCTGAGCAGCCCGCATCCATCCTCCGCCGGCAATCCTTCGCAAGTCATCAGACCACCGCGCCACAGGACGTCCCACACTACGCTTGCCCAAAAAAGGTCTCCACTCGTTACAATACGTTCCGGCTCCACCGTCCATCGGATCGTCTAGAGACATGGCCACCCCAATTCCACTTCAGAGTGCCGATTCTTCGCGCAATGACGACGACCTTGATTCTCCGTCGGATAACATCATTACGGATTCTGTCCGCCAGAGATATTCCGAGCATAGCACGCTCCATGGCACGCTGAGCGACCTTAAACTTATGAACCAGCCCCACGGTAAGAGTCCAAGTCTCCGCTCCGTACGTCATCACAGGCAAGACACACTGATCAAAAACTCTCGTATTGAGGGACTGAGGAACCGAAGACTCAAAGATATGACGCAGCCTCCCAAACGCCGCCCAGCCCAAGCATATCCTTCTATTCGCTTCCTTTTCAAAGCTGCGCTTGCCAAACTGTATAATTTGACACATACTCCTGCACAGCTTCTATGGTAACGCGGTCAACGACTACAGGTCTCGGGGATACCCGACTATTAAACATGACTTTAGTCTTATCAAGGTTCATCCCGAGACCTATTTGTCTTGAGGAACAGCTAAGACTGGTCAACATCTCTTCCAGATCTTGCAGAGATTCAGCCATGATGACAATGTCATCGGCAAATCGCAGGTGCGAAATGTACTGACCATTAACATTGATACCCCGTCCTTTCCAATCGAGTGTCTTAAAGAAGTCCTCCAGCGCATTGGTAAACAGTTTCGGAGATATTACATCTCCCCGTCTTACCCCTCGATGCAGCTGGATTGGTCTTGTACTCTTTCCATGTACTTGGACGGTCATTGTTGCAGCCTCATACATCATCAGCACATGGACGAAGCGGCAATCGATAAGACATCTCTGCATAGAATCTAAAACAGCCCAGGTCTTGACGGTGTCAAATGCCTTCTCGTAGTCGACATACGCAAGGCAGAGAGATTGATTGTATTCCTCAGATTTTTGGATTATTTGCCTCAGAGTGTGTATGTGGTCTACCGTACCGAACCCCCTCCGAAACCCAGCCTGCTCCACCGGTTGGAATTCGTCCATTTTCCGGGCGAGACGATTAGTTATTACCCTCGAGAACAACTTGTAAATATGACTTAAGAGGGAGATGGGCGGTAATTCTTCAGTTGTGTTTTTCTCCCTTTTGAAAAACAGCATTACCATACTCCTGCTCCACGCCTCCGGGGTAGTACCAGTAAAGAGGACAGAATTAAAAAGCTTCACCAGTTCCATCAAAATAGGTGTACCACCTGCCCTGAGTAGCTCAGTGGTAATTCCGTCCTCCCCCGGAGCTTTATTGTTTTTAAGTTGTTCGAGAGCGATCCGAACTTCACCCAGGTTGATGTCAGGAAGGTCATCGCTCAAGTGGCGCGTCAGTTCCGTGGATCATCCGCACAGCAGGTTTCAGGGGGATTCAGTTTTTGTGAATATAGATCCCCATACAATGACTCGATTTCAGAAATAATGTCTGCCTCCGAGGTCACGATAGCGCCCTGTGCCGTTTTGAGCTTTGTGAGGTGACAACCGGTAGTATGGACGTTAGCAAAAACTTTAGAACCTCTGTTTAGCGCAATGGCATCTTCGATAGCTTTGGCATTGGATCGTTTTATGTCACGCCTTATTAGCTTTTTCACCTGTTTGCAAATTTTCCGATGTTCAGATGGTATCATGTTTGCATTTTCACGTCTCTTCTTCATCAGAGTCAGTGTTTCCTCTGTAAGCGCTGACTTACGTCCATTGCTTCTCGATCGAAAATGCTTCCCTCCCACCTCGCGGATAACACGAACCAAACTGTCGGTGGTGTCGTCAATATTTGTCGTGGTTTCCAACTCGGTGAATCGGTTCCGTAATTCCAGCTGAAAGCCTTCATAACTAGTTCCGGACGGCAGCAGTGCCGGTCTGATTATTGACTTAACTAAGCGCGCTCGTTCGGTTTTAATATTTATATTCAGGGTGCCTCTTACCAGACGGTGATCACTTCCGGTATTAAATCTGTTAATCACAGAGACATCCCCGAATACATAGCGTTTGTTTGTCATGATAAAGTCAATTTCATTCCTGGTCACGTCATCAGGGCTTCGCCAAGTCCACTTCCTTTGAGGCTTCTTTTGAAAAAACGAATTCATCATACAAAGCCCCTGCGCCTCTAAGAAGTTCACTAGCATTTGCCCTCTGTGATTTCTGCACCCAAAACCAAACGGTACACACTTGATTCTCCGTGCTCTTGAAGTCCCACCTTGGCATTGAAGTCACCCATTAAGACTGTGTAGAATGTCTTAGTACGAGACATAGCTTTTACAATGTCTTCGTACATAGACTCAACCTCGACATCTGGGTGTGTAGATGTCGGTGCATACACCTGAATAACCTTCAGTGAATATCTGTTAGTCAACTTGATGACAAGATATGCAACCCTTGCTGAAACACAGCCAACTTCCACGATGTTATTTTTGATTGACTTGTTGATCACAAACCCGACACCACCTCTGGATGGCTGGTCTCCTTCTTTGAAGTAGAGCAAGTGACCGGCATTAAGGTTTATTGTTCCCTCTCCCTGTCTACGGACTTCGGATAAACCAACTATATGCCAGTTAATTCTACTTAACTCCAACTCCAATTCTGCAACATGTTCAATCAATCTCAAAGTGCGACCGTTGTACGTTGCCAAATGAAGTCGTCGTTTATGGTACCCTGCCGTAACCCGGGGATTCTTCGCACCCCCTGCTGCACCGTTACCATGGCCGGTACCGTGGCCAGAAATAGTGCAGCGACCGGGAACTGGGGGCCACATATTATGTCAGTCATTAGCGGGGATTTGCCATAGTCACCACGCTTGGCAGGCGTGTTGGTGACCGCAGTAACTGAAATATTACTCTAATGACACTGCTGATCACTAGGTATTTGAGATTTCAGCTTTTTGAGTGGTTATCCCGCCACTTGTCGGAAGTCAGAGCCTCGTTCGTTAACCAGCAGGGTGCACCGCGAGCAGGTGAGGTTGACATTAAGATATCTAGTTATTATCGACCCTTTACACCCACACACTTCACAAACACTTCACACTATATGCTTTTGTTGAAACTTGTTTAAATCGAGACCAAACAATTTAAGACTGGTGTCTCCTTAAATAGCAACAGAGGAAACTTTGCTTCCTGTCAGCAGAACTAGTATGAAATTAGTTGCGAAAGTTCCGTAGTTTCACCAAGTTGCGAAGTTCACAGTTCGCTTGCATCGCTTCGGTAGTGGTGTAACCTGCTTTACGGTAGAAATTAATATGTGCTTTCAATGTAAAATCATTCACAATACAATGGCTTTATGTAAAATTGGGATAGTATGTAATTAATAATAAATAACTAGTGCTTACTTTCACTGAGTTGTATAAAATATTCTGATCCATTTATTTTTATATAAGAATTAAGTGTATCTTCACCTTTTATGCTATTACAATTGCAAGTTTTTTTTTACTATTATTAGTAGTTCAAAATATTTCACTAAGCTAATTTAGCCTAATAAAATATTTGTGTGGTTTTGTATTTACAAACTATTTGTTAAGTATCGCTAGGTGATAATATTTACCGTTATATGGAAAATACTGGTGTTCACTTTCTAGATGACAAATCACTTACAGCCCTTGATGACCCTTACATCCATTATTGACTTGTAAACACGCTAAAGTGAACCCAAATAAACACATTGAAGGTGCGTTTACCTCCAATAAAAAAAGGTCACAATGACTTCCAATCACAAACTCATTATTGATACGAGAATTAATCGAATAAGAACTACTTTTACAACCGTTACTATATACTCGTAGATCTGGGCGTATACAGCCGTCTCTTAAAACAGTATTACTTTAATGATACGTCAGCATTTTGTACCAGACAAGGTGAAGGAATATTATATAAATAATCTAAGGGCGCAGACGTATTTTTTGTATTGTAATTTGGATAATTTTGCGATGTGGTGTATCAATACCAACGTGTATTACTTTTATTGTATTTTATTAGAACAAAGTTTCTTCTAATTTTATTTATCCAATAAAAATGTAATTTAAAAAAAAAGTAATTCATACTTTCTTGTAATTTCATAATTTTAGAGGAATTATCACTTTTCAATAACAGAAAAAAAAAACCTTGAAATTTTATTGATGCAGGTTATTCTATCCCAAATGACTTCTCCTAATCTAAGCCATTTAGCTATTAAACTGAAGATTAAAATATATAAAAACTTGTAATATAAACGATAAATCAAAGACAGGACGCATTGGTTTGGTGTAGGTAAGGTTAGGTTACCTTTTTCATTTGGACTCAAAGAATTCCTACCTTTTTAATTCTCTATCTGCGCTCATTTATGTTCACTTCTCAAATTCAATTCAAACAGATTGAAAGAACCGTATCGAATGCGACGACGGCACAGACCGCGAAATTAGTCGCCCCAACCGGGACACCCACAACATCCAAATAAATTTCAACCATTTACAAAAGGGGTTTTCTTGTTGTAATTTAATTAAGGTGGAGAGGATACGCCTCACATCCCGCTATATCCACCGGGCTCAACTAAACATCCTTAATTGGTTCGTGCTTCTGGTACCATCCAAATTGCTTTGGGATCAGTAATGGTACGCGTTTTTGGATTAGTACCCTCAGCTCATTCTGTACATCGTGTTTTCCTTGGCGTTTTAATAAAATTGCTCGTTTTTTGTGTGGATAATTCTTATTTTATATAGTTACATATTCCTGCTATATCTAATTAATTATTTTGCTTTCATAAAATCTGGTGGAATGTGAAAAATGATGATGATGTGAAAAAGATAACCTCTTGATCAAAATGTTATGTACTTTCATGATTTGGTTTCCATAAAAGATATGTTAACTAATATGTATACTTACAGATTAATTGGTTTGTTTTAACAAATTGATCATGGTTTGAAGTTAGTTGTAAATAACTTTAACCTTATACAATATTTATTATTTTGGTTTTAGAGCTCTTTATTTTTAGAGCATAAACGAGTATTATAAGTATTACCTACGAGCACCAACAAATAAATTATGGAAACACTGAAAACTTTATAAAATACTTACGACATATAAGTTCCAACCAATTGTATTCGTGACTGAAAATTACAATAAACCAATGTTAATATTAGTAAAAAAGCACGGTTATTTGTTAACTTAGCAGAATTCCATTTATTTGCATGTTGACTTCCCAGTATTAGTTTAATCGATTGCAAAAGATCAATCATGTATCGGTAAATATTACATAATATATGAAGTAGATATCTTTTACCAAAATAATTGCGTACATAATTTGTGACTGGCCATGGGTCACAGCTCAGTGTCCCAATTTTAACGACACTGCCACGATAAGAGTTTATTTATTATTTAATCACATAGAGTTATCACATATACATGATAATAATATATACTACGACTATTACTAATTTAGGTGGTAGACTGTGAACTGAGTCGTCTAGGTAGTACCACTGCAGTGACAAATATCATACGTAAAAAAAGTGTTTTGCACTTCTGTGATTCGGGATGAGGCACTGTAGCTAGAATATAACCGGGTGTAAGGGACCTAACAACTGTCGTCTCGGGTTACGGGCGCAAAGCATTGTTGACGGAAAAATAATGACTACCTACTGTTATTAATTTCATTCAACACTCCTTCTGTCATGATCAGACGTATCACTTACCACCAGTGGCGTGCACTCCATTTCTGCAAATAAGCAATGCATACCCTGCGTACAGACAATCCGTAAAATCGCCAACATATTAAATGATTTTCACTTATTCGCCCATTTTCCTCTACAAATTTGAAAGGCGATTTCCAGTTATCAACAGCACTCAAGTGGACAAAAATACCAATAATTTATTGTTTTGTGATTCACTGTCACCGTAGGGCATGAAATAATTGGGTAGAAGCCGACAATATAATTTATATTGTTTTCTCGCGACAGATCTATACTGTGAATCAGCATCATCATTATACGTCTTCACCCAGGGGCACGAGCCTACCCGTATAGAGGTATAGGTCTTAGTCGTCTACGCGGGCCCAGTGATTGGCTGACTTCATGCTCAACCTTCTCTTCGCAGGCATGCGCAGGTTTCTTCACGATGTTTTCCTTCACCGCAAGAGCGTCGGGTAAACGTACATATAATTTTCGAAAATTCGAAAATACATTGGTTGGTGGCGGGATCTTAACCTGCACCCTTTAGATCGGAAGGCAACAGTCACACCAATGAGCCACTGACGCTCTTTGAATAATAATCATCATCATCAACTCATTAAACGTCCCCACCGAAGGGCATGAGCCTACCCGTATTGGGTGTTTAGCCTAAGTCGTTCCACGCGGGCCCAGTGCGGGTTGGACGACTTCACGCACAACCTTTGAATCTCTTCGCAGGCGTGCGCAGGTTCCCTAAGATGTTTCCTACACCGTAAGAGCGTCGGATAACTACATATAATTACAAAATTCGAACACATTGGTACGTGGCGGGACCAATCTTAACCCTCCAGACCGAAGGCAACAGTCCACATCAATAAGCCACCGACGCTCTTTGAATAAACATTGAATAATTACTCTTAATATCATATCCCACAGCGTTAATTGTTGACGAACTGGCTGATTTCACCTATAAACTTCATTACTACCGGTTTTTGATAGTTGTTGGTAATACAAGGTATCGATGCGCGTTGGCCCATTAACGCCTGTTAAAGTGTACATTTCTCGTGTATCACTTTCGTACGTAATAATATTTTTTTTGATAAATTAGCCGTCCTTTGAACCATTAAAAGCATGGGTCTGAAAATTTTACACTACAAATGAACTGTATATTGTTTTTGCTGAATTTCAAGCCTAAGTCGCCTATAACGCGTATTATGGCACGCGCGGGAAATTTTACTCATGGCATTTATCTGACGTCGCTCCACGGCCAAATAAGTTATGTACCTCACCTACCTACGTGAATAATAGTATTTAACTATCAATTTTAACTATTAAGACTAAATTGTTCAACCTTATTTAAGCCGTAACCGCCCAAAGCAACCGCAAACGAATATCCAATCCAAACTATTAAAAACATATCCAACTTGATTAATGTTTATTCGAATCAACGACCGTGGCTCCGTGTTTGTGGTTAAACAAATTGTTGTTTATCCAGGAATCACTCGGAATTTCAAAGGCGAGTTATTTGTGTTGGAAACCAGCAATCTTTGCCTTGCCCGTGTGTGGGTACTATGGCATGGAACGGCCCTTTGTTTTTCCTGTCAACGGAAATCAATGGTGTCACTCGACTACTCCAAAGTGAGTGGCCGTGGTTTAAAGATTTACATTGTCAGTGACAATAAGAGTTGATGTCGGAGCATCAAAGCTAATAACACTGCCTTTAACTTTAAATTTATTAGATTTAAACTCAGGCTTACTTATATGAGTACCACTCGCAACCCTAATGTCCGTGAGAAAATTAGTGACGTAACGTGAATAAGATAAGGAAAGGGTAACTTTGGTTGATTTTATTTAATCTAACAGTATGTTTCAAGTAAATACGCTCTTACGATGAAGAAAACATCGTGAGGAAAACTTCATGCACGCCTGCGAAAAGATTCAAAGGTTGTATGCGAAGTCGTCCAATCCGCACTGGGCCGCGTGGACGACTAAGGCCTAAATCACCCTATATGGTAGGCTCGTGCCCTCGGGGGACGTTTAATGATCTGATGTTGATGAAATAAAAATAAATAAATAAATACCCTTGACATACATGCAATGCCACCTAGTCTTAATTTAAGCGTAAAGCTTCTATACGGGTACTAAACAATGGCATATTTTTTTGTAAATACATAGAAAACTCCTAACAAAACCATGTTGTATGTAGATACAGTTCTATGTTTCTGTTGGTTAAGCGGTTAATTAATCAATCGTAAAGAGCGGGTTGATCAAAATGAAGGTGTCGCGTTATATTAACACAAACCGTAGTTAAGCTGTCCACATTGTTTTATGTAAGAAACGGGCAATCCTTTGGGATGGTATATCCTGATCACTTTGTGCTTCATAGCAACCAAATTATCAAAGTCCAGATAAGTACCGAAACTTGTGTACCGTTGCTGGGCAAATTTGTTGTTGATGTTTACGGATTAGGTATGAACTAAGGGGTCTTGTTGAATCTTGAGATAATACTTCAAAAAAGGGAAATAAAAATCATACACTTTAATTAATCTGGAAATAGTTTTTTTGATGAACAGGTCCCTACTGGAGGCGGATAGGGAAAGCGAAGGACCGAGAGATGGCGATGTGTGAATGTTTGTAATAAAATATTTATGAAATTAATGAAAGCACTTAATAAATTGATAGGTTAGGCTCGATATCAATTTTACAAAACCAGTTTGATTAGAAATACCATAGTAAATTACATTTCCCATATGATAAAATGAATTATTTTTTCAATCACAACAAAGTTTTCTTAGGTTAAATATTAATTTACCACGAAGCGCTGTTCATATCTTATTGAATCAGTTGTTTATTTAACTGCCATATTTGGTGCCTACACACATGTCACATCACAGCCCTATATTGATCATTATCGGTAACATTGACATTCTAAAATAATATGTTTATGGTAATTCCTAAATTATTAAGTGATTTATAGATCTACCGTTACGATATGTGCCAAGAAACACTAATTCCTATGTTATTTCAATCAATAAAATTCCAAAAAATATTTTCAATATAGGTTTTCAATGGGTTTGACGACCCATTTGTGTTGCGGTTGAGGTCGGCTGCAACACCAAGGGTTCCGGGTTCGATCCCCGGGCAGTACAACATTTGTGTGCATGAACATGTCTGTTTGTAGTCTGGTGTTTTCTATGTATAATATGTATGTATTTACAAAAAAAAATGTATAAGTATATTTATCGTTGTTTAGTACCATAATACAGGCTTCACGCTTAACATGGGGCTAGATGGCGCTGTGTGAATGTCAGTGGATATTTATGATTATTATTTGTAGTCTCTGTTAGAGTTCACGGTTCATAGACCGGTCCTTTAAGCTTGCGTGGGGACATTGGTCCAACACGTAGAGGCTTTGTGAGACAGAATAATGATATACCTGCCTGCACTATGGAAGTACACACAGAGCGAGCACCGCTTGGTGCAAGGACTATAGCAAATATGGAAAGAAAAAATAAATTAGGGCTATGGATAGGGTAATTGCTGGTCTAGTTTCTGGGCTATTGATTGAGACAGCGGGCGCCTGCAAATCAAATGTCTCAATCTTGAAAATGAAGCAGAACGGTGACTTGCCACCCGCTAGATGGGCATCCACTATGCGGCGTAATGCCTGGGACGCAACAATGGCGCAGGCGGCTAGGGGTGTCGAGAGTGTACACCGCTTTCTGCGCAAACAAACTGCACCAAAACGCACTTATGCATCTTTCACTTCCACCCTCAAGCATGTAGCTCTTGCAACCCCACTCTGGACAGCCAATGAAGGCAAGCCGGGTGAGAGTCCCGACCTTGGGTGGCCACTCCGGGAGCCGGAGACGTCAGTGTGCACTCTCGGGGCGTCGGTCCTTGGTGTCGCTACGCACCAACAGCTCGCCACAAGCTGCCCTGCGTTGACTGACTGCGCTGGTGAAACTCACCAGGGCGATGGGTCGTCACGTCCCTACTTATTATTATATTATTATTTATAGGTTAAGCAATCATTACAATTGGTACTCATCGGATGGGTGACCGAAATATCACTCGAGTCCCTTCGTGCTTGGAAGGTAGCTAAGGCATAGTGCTGGCTACTATCTCAAAAGTTTGCTACTAACTCTGATATGACTTGACAGAATAGTTGAACGGAACTTTTGGCAGGTAGCTAATGCCATAAAAAACGTTGGCTACTTTTATTTTCGAAAAAACCTTTTTTATTAAAAAAAAAATAAGATATGTACTTCCACGTGAAGGCCGGGCGTTGCGTGTGCTGCTTTAACGTATCAAAGCGATTTTAGGTTGTTTTACTGCGGGTGAATACCTTATACCGCGAGTAATTCCGCGGAGACAACTAGTACTTCTATCTATCTATTCAACCTTTCGCAGTCCACTGCTGGACATAGGTCTCCCCCATTTTGCAACAACAACAACTAGTACTTAAATAAATACACTGACATTCACACAGCGCCATCTAGCCCCAAGTTAAGCATGAAGCCTGTATTATGGGTACTAAACAACGGATAAACATACTTATATACATATTTTTTTTGGAAATATATACTAATTATACATAGAAAACACTTAATAATCAGTATCTCCCCATAACTCTGTTGTGCGGGAAGGCCTGTGTGCTGTGCCCTGCCATTATAGACCGTTACCATCAAAAATAGCAAACACACACATTTATTTATACGTTGCCTTCCTAAAACTATTCAAGACATTACCATCTGAATAAAATTACGCTTTGTTCAGACTAAGAGCGTTCGAGGTAATAAATCGGTATCAAGCTCTTCAATGAGACATTGTAATGTTTGCTTAAGTATCTTTCTTGCAATATATCACCACACTAACTTGATAATATTCTAACTTCAGTTGCCTATTTTGTGAATTTCCAGTTGCTAATTGTATCTAATAAATAATAGTAAAATGACACGATCGCATCTATGCTTAAATTAATTTATATGAAAAGAAAACATTAATGGCCCCGTGCAACTGTAGAAAGAGTTTAAATATTGTACGTCTAAATTGTTGATTTTGGTCATATTTTGAATTTGTTTTACATGGGACGTGCTGGTTGGCTACCGATGTTGCTTGCAAATCAACATTATACCTGTACTAAAAAATCAATAAAAGTATTCATAAAGGTGGCACCACTCCACCACTTCCGGTTGAATACATGTTATATTGAGACTATTACATTTCGACACAATTGTTACAAAACATTTTAATACAATCAGAAGCCATTTGACAACTTAGTTTAATCAATACAGTTATTTCATAAAAATAGGCTTAAAGACCAACTATTAACTTTGTCTAGAAATCAAAGATGGAAACATTGCTAAATGTCATTATTAGCACATGTTTACGTCAATACATTAGACAATTTATACGTTCAAATATTTATGCTTAACAGTATATAATAATATAGAAGTGGATTGCAATAAGTTTTTTTATGTTATAAAGTGATCAGGACAGTCAGTTCGCTCACCTATTGGTAAGTGACCCGCGTGACCATGACAGAGCAGTATTGAAGAGTCAGTCACTGTGTATATTGACTATTCACTGTCACCTGAAACGACGGTTGTTAGGTCTTATATTTCCGGTAAATTCAATAACTACAGTGTCCTCATCCTGAAACAGAAATGTGCAAAACACGCCAATTTCACGGGAAGATATCTGGCACTGCGCTGGTATCTAGGTACCTACACGTCTCGTATGGAGTCTACCACATAGTTGAAAAGAAAGATGGCCAATGGAGCAGGTCAGTAGAGACTCCACAATGGAGTGGGTCAAATATCATATGACAAGCAGGCAAGGCACGCTAAACCGTTAGATACCGGCTACTTTCTTAGCATGATAGTCGTTACACCCAAATCCACACACGACCGACGTGGCTTGTTAACCAAACTCCCCATAGTTTAGAACCATGGATGCTATTTTCAAATTTGTTTACTATTCGAAGCCATCATTGAATACGCACATTAGCTCCATCGCTACTAACGACGCCGCATACTTACAGTAAACAGAGCAATAACGTTCGCCCTCACTCAGTAACGCCTGTGACGTCGCAGGTCATGCATTTAAACTGTCACATTTCTAGGGTATGTTCGTAAGTCAACTGCGAACTCTCACATTAGGAGCATAATCCGCTTATCCGGGCTCCTGACTTTTTCGTCCAACTTTGGGTAATCGTCTTTTTCACTTTGTTTTACATGAGGGACTAGTGTAAGTCGGTACCTAATGTTGTAAGTTTTTCCATTCCGTAACTAACCTTATTTTACTGTGACACTTGTCAAATTATATTTCATATCCGCCATATGCCGGATATCCGACGATCGGCGTGACGTATATACGTCGGTGGCTCATCCAACAGTACGGCTTCCGATATCGAGAATGCAGATTCAAACCCCGCCACGGTATGACAATCTGGTACGATCAGAACTTGTATTTATAACCAACCAGGTACGGAAGTAAAGGTAAAACCCTCAACTACCGTGGAGTGGGCCTTTAGCAGTGAACTGCTACAAGTACTGTAAGTAAAGTTGCCTCGTACTAAACAAAACACATAAAAACAACTTTCCAATTACCTGATCCCTAGCTAAGCAAAGTTTACTTTATAGGTTACCCGCCCGTAAAGTACATCCTACACATCGCATCACAGCCCTTACAAACCTATAAATACATCAAGGACTCGATAAAAACGCGTATCTCGTAATAAATTTCTGTGCCCATTAGGATTTTTCCCTAATGTGAAATGCCTCAGCTTTTTAGTGAACGATTTTGTGATAAAATAGCCATCTTACCTGATGGTTAGTTACCTATACACGACAGTTTGTCATAGTAAGGCATATCACTTACCATTAGGTGAGCATCTTGACCCCCTGTACACTTGATGTCATAAAAAAATATTTCGCTCGACATTAGGCATCACAGAGAGTCCTCTTGCAGACCATACATGGAGGAGGAGGAAACGGTGTAGGTGCACAGGCGTAGCCAAGATCCGCAGGGAAACTATCGGTTCACCGGTAACACTTGCGGACGCAGTAAGAAGACCGGCAAGATTGATCTGTTTCTGGAGGTAGGTGGGTTGGAATGACCAACAGGCTGCCATGGCTCACGCACAATGGTTCACCTCAATGTGATGAAAATCAATCCCAGTAACATAGTACATAACATAGAACATTATTTCACGGCGTGAGTTTTCAGTGAGAACTGTTAAGCCCAAAACATGGTTTGAAAGACATTGTTAAATGCTGTTGTACACAAAATATACGGCCTTCGTCAGTGAGCTCTCGAGACCTCTCTTGCAATTGTATCAACTGTTATCTAGGGATTTCTAGTAAATTTTCTCACCCCACTGGGATTCAAATTGGAAACTTAGGTGTAAGATTATAGAAATATAATCATAGTTTTCCAATTAAAAGAGTCATTTGGACGGCTAGTTCGATAACCTCGGTGTTAGTTGATACGCCTAACCATGATAGAAAATTAAATCAATAAACAAAGACAAAAATTAAAACCTTGACTCGAATTGAATGACTAAATAATTCCTAAAACCAACTGTATCACGACGTTTGAAATGAAATAAAACGTAATTAAGATCCACTGTTTTGGGAATAAATATTCATGAAAGTGAAGCCGGTGGTAACTCGCGTCTCAATAAATTAACAGATTGCCCTTTGTTTTTACGATTCCTTAGCAAGATAAATATATATGCGTATGTTCATCCAATCAAATAAGGTATCAAAGTTTATGAATTAGTGGCTAAATTTCATTATTTTCCGACCGCTTTCCTTAAGCTCAGTGACGCAGAAGTGAAAGACTTCATCATTATCATCATTACAACCTAGAAAGTCCACTGCTGAACGAAGGCCTCCCTTTATGATTGCCACGCGGACAGATCCCTTGCAGTTGACATCCATCTGCTACTAACGACCTTAACCAGGTCATCAGTCCATCTGGTTGGGGTCTTCGCTTCGTTTTCCGGCGGACGCCACTCGAGAACCTTTCCGTCCCATCGGCCATGGGTTCTACGCACTATGTGCCCTACCAACTGCCACTTCAACTTGCTTATCCTGTGGTCTATGTCAGTCACTCTAAAGACTTATTATTAGCGTTTAATATATGCAAAAATTGTGTAGATTTATTAACTAAGCTGTTAGTTTTCACAAAATAAATATATGTTTTACACTTTTCGAGAATAATGGTTTTTTCCCTACTTTACTTACAATTACTTTATTCTTACTCCGTTAATTCACTCAAGCGTAAGATTAAAGCATTATAGAAAATAACTATCATAAGTTAGCTACTATGATACCATTGTTCTAGAAAGCTATAGAACAGTGTGGTTTCTATTTCCCCGAAATGAAAATGTCATCCATTACTATAATTATCTAAAGAAATAAATAAATAAAAAAGTTAAATAAAACTTAAAAATGGAAGAAAAAATATATTAGAACATTAAAAGAAGTTAAAATTTTCCCAATGAAAAGATTGATTACAAATTAACAACTCTTTGTAACAATGATTAAACACTCTAGACCTGAAGTTAATGGGATAGCGATGAGCTAACCTTGTATTGTAATATTTTAGGCAGGGCGGGCTTTTTGGTGTAGGTAGACAGTTGCCTTCCGATCTGAATATGCAGGTTTAAATTCCATCACGTAACAATGTATTTTCGAAATTATCTATACGTTTATCCGCCGCTCTTGCTGTTATGGAAATCAAAGAATTCCCTTCGTAGAAGTTCGCCCTGCGAAGAGATTTAAGGGTTGTGCGTGAAATTGGCCAATCCACACTGGGCCGGCGTGGACGACTAAGGCCTTTACTACCTTTACGGGTAGGATTGTGCCACTTGGTGGGGACGTATATGAGCTGGTAATGATGATGATTACATAGGCAGGCAAACAAACAGAGAGTTTACTTAATGTTAACAAAATCGACTTTAATTTTGATGTGCCTTATCAGTCTCTGCAAAACTCATGCAGGAATATTTGTTTACATATTTAAGGCACTAACATTACAAAATACATCATTGTACATGTTTATTACTTAACGCTATTAGTAAGACCACGGCTCTAATGGCTCCGTTTTATGTCTTCATTAGTGTTTAAATTACAATTTTGATAGCTGGCTGGAACTATCCATAAAAGAGTTCTAACAGTTCTAGAGTATATATGTCTTCATTTGGCTGGCATTTTATTCAAGAGAACTTACTTTGAAATTTTGTAGATCAATGCATAGAAATACTATAGGCTATATGAATGTGCTATTCCTGAATGGCATAGTGTTCATATTAATGTTCAGGTTAACCAAATGTGATCTCGAATTAGATACCGCAACTGTTCCGGATGACCATGATGATGATGATGACGACGATCATGGACAAACTCAAGGTAATAATTGTAGTAAAACATTAAAATATCTGCTGTACATTAGTACCTACACACGGTATTCGTGAGTAAATACCATTTATATAAATAAAAAAACTATAATACAAGACAGGAAAAATGCACACTAACAAGAAGTATTAACCGTGCCCCAATAATTTAATTTTATATACATTCCTCTCATGAAAATATAAATGTTTATATATCGAGAACATTTTTTTAAATAATATATTGTAAACCCTAAAAATCATGTAAAATTACCAATAAAAAATAATGACTTAAAAAAACAATTAAATATAGAGTGAGGCAGGTGGGCGGACGCCTGGTTGATCGGAGGGTGGCGCAGGTGCGGTGGGGCGGGCGGCGCCCGCGCGCCGGTTAAAGTAACTTTGTACGAGCTATAATAAATTATAGAATTGAAAGAAATGTTTTTCTGTGACGGTATACAATATTACCTTAAACATTATTATTTTTCATCTTCTTTATCCAAAGGTTGCCTAAAAGAGATCGCTTGTAGCGATAAGGCCGCCTTTGCTTAATGTATTGGTTTTAATGTTTTGTGTTTGTATTTAAATGCAAATTCATTGTGAGCAATAAAAAGTCTATCTATCTATCATTATTTCTCAATACAATGCGACTATTTAATTACTTATAATTTTTTGCAAAACTTTTATGACAAATGGTATTAGGTTACTTTAAAACATTCCATATTCCATTTCATATTATAGAATAGGTCGGATCGATGCCAATGATACATAATTTATCCTGCATAGGGGTCCTATCTCGATGCTTCCGTAAATCCCCTTCTATATATAACGAAACTGCTTCTTTAACTAAAGCGACTCTTACAACTGGTTAGCTCGTTCTTGAAAAATGATAAACCTATCCTTGGTAGATCCTAATTTAGTATTAGCAATGACTTTGCTATTACCTGTAGGTGGCTTACAAAACTTATCGAAAAAACTGACGATGCTTTATTTGGCCTACAATTACTTTTGTCTGGAATTCTTGTATGGTTTTAAACGCGAATCACAGATATTCTTTTTAAATAAAATAATACGTGGGCACTAATTTTGATTTTGATTGCAGGAACTACAGCTATTGTCATAACTGACATTCCTCAATCAGCAATAGATGACGCACTCTTCCTCGAAGTGGGTGAATATACAACAGTATCTTTCCAATACTTTAACGACCGATTTCTGGGATGGTATCGACCTGACCATGAGTATAGGTGCGCGGATGACTTTACAAATGCTTGCTAAGTCTGTAAGTATACTTCGGATATATATTTGAATCAAAACCATACAGCACTTAAGTGAAAGCCATGCTTTGGCACGAATGGCTGGAATAATACCCTGCCTTCGTAAGACGTCTACGTCGACGTATGATTTTCTACATTGCAGTTTTGCTTCATATCTGAATTAAAGGTTTCAGCGTAAAATCGGTCGTTACCTCCTTGTGTCTTTTCCGATCATTACAACCTGACAGTCTTCAAGGTAAGAGTGAATAGGCTGTTCCTAGACAGGCATGATCAGCCTCGACCGCATTATTACTTAACACAGGTGCGAAAGCAGTCAAATGCTTGTCTATAGAAGATAAAAGCAAGCGCAGGATATATTTGCAGTTCAAATAATTCAACATTTTCACCGACTTCACAAATAAGAGGATGTTTTTACTTTGTCTGAATTGTGATAGCTTGTCTTGTGTAAAAAAAAACATTAAAGATGTACCGGAAAACCAAATTTACATTTGGATTGCAGTGTCGTAATGTCAAGTAATTTAGTGGAATAATGGCATAATGACTTGAGCCCTTTTTTGCAGTACTGTACGCCATCCAGT
Source organism: Leucinodes orbonalis (assembly GCA_019425675.1). NCBI lineage: Eukaryota > Metazoa > Arthropoda > Insecta > Lepidoptera > Crambidae > Leucinodes > Leucinodes orbonalis. The sequence continues at coordinate 22,054 of PQWD01008335.1, read as the reverse complement.
ATGTGCGATGCACCGACCTATACAAAGAATAGAAGGGTTCCGCTCGATGCCCACCATTTGTGATATGTTTTACCACAATTGCCGTCGTCGATACAGTAAGTGTACCTACGCAATCCCATTTAAGGAAGTTATAGGTTTATGAGTATGAGGAGAGGAGTAGTGGTGTAGTTATAGGAGCAGAAAAGACTATTACCAATCTGCTAAATACGGTGCATCTTCTTTCCTTCCGGTATTGGTCGGTTTAGTGTTACAAATTCAAACATGTTACATAGACGTATAAAAATACGGACGGGCTGTCATAATACATAGATGTATCCCAAAGTGACAGCAGCTGTCTATGATGTAATTTTGTCAAAAAAAATGTATACTTATTTTAGTATTTGAAAATAAAAAATATGTAATTAAATTGTTCATTTGTCTATGATCCGTAATTTCAGGATTGTTTTCCTTTTGTTCACTGCGGTTTTAGGAAAACCAGCCATGCTCTTTTTTAGACTTTTTTCCTAACATAATCTAGGGCTTTGTTGTCGGATGCCGGCAAATATCTTAACAATTTGTGGTTTTCATACAAAATCTGGCCGGATATTGACACACTTTGATACTAGCAAGACTTCGTCCATATAGTCTAAACGTCCATGACATGTTATTAATTTAACGCACGTTAATTTCGTGAACCTCTTTCAATTTTAGACGATTCTTGTACAATCTAGGACGATTTTAGTACGGTGGTAGTCATAAAAAAATAATAATAATAACAATTGACGACTCAAAACAATCTGTAACAGATTTGAATAAAGATTTTTTTCTTTCTTTCATCTGCTTACTATTGTTTCCAAAATATTTCCATATGACTAATCGGACTATTATTATCTTTCAGGATTCTTTTACGTCATGAAGTACGGGGTTTGCGCTTACCACGATGAAAATGGATATATTCGTTATTTCAAACAAGGATAAATAGTTTTATAACATTATTTGTGTTTTTTACAAAGCTTCATGCTCCTACTAACGTTGTTGTTTCTACTAATTATTTTAATACTAATTTTGGAAGCCTATTGTTGTGCTATTAAACATGCAAGTAAGAACTCTATTATAATTATGCATCAGTACATTTGCAAAATGGGCTCAATAATTAATAACAGTAGTATATTGAATTAAAATTGGGATTATTGCTGTCCACAAAAATACACATAACACATTTAGTACAAATAATGCAGTAATAAGAACAACAACAGGAAGCAGCCCAGCTTATGCTCATCTGCGACCAGGAATCTCAGCTGATTTACAGCCACTCCCTTTTTCTCTTCAGATAAAAAGATAAGTCTGCACAGATGCATAGGCATATCCTCCGTTTTCCTCATCCAGCTTTCGCAAGGAACCTTTTGTAAGTCATTGATCCATCGATCTGAGATACATCTTTCGCTTTGCAGGGCACAGGCCTTTTTACATGGTATAGCCGTAAGAAGAATTGGCTGCACCCCCCACGTAGGCCAAATGTAAAAAGATTAGTGTTAACTATAAGTACTGCCATCCTATTAAGTATTGCAGCCGGGACCGACAACTTTAAGCGCCTTTGGATTTATTAATATTTACTTTCAGATAATTCATCATTATCATTACAGCCTTATAAGTCCACTGCTGAACGAAGGCCTCCCCCAGTGATTTCCAGGTGGGCCGATCCATAGCAGCTCAGATAATTATGTGCCTTTAATATCCTTCCCAAACAGGAACAATTCGCAAAACATGATTTTTTACTGCGTGTTTTTCACTTGGAATTTGAACTCACGAAAGCTTAGATCACTTGACCGCATTGAAAAATTTTCAATTTTCACTAAACTTATTTGAGTACCCTTATATTTTGTTGTTGCTGCATTTTTATAACTTTAAAACTAAAAAAATACTATAATAGGACACATAAAAACAAAACCATCAAAACAAATGGACCCTCTAACCCGCAAATTGGGTCACAGAAACGATATAGGAACGCCATTTAATATTTCTCGTAAGTGATATCGTTTAGCTTCAAATTTTAATTATGATGGATCGTTTAATGCTAACGAATTTCGAAGTGATACATTTTTGCGTAATTGAGTATTATAGCAACGTAATTGTTTGATTGTGCGGTAATTAATTCAACAAAGTTAATATCGCTATAATTGAATTGGTGTTCAATTTGTTTCCAAAGCTACGGCGGTATTTATTATTTGATATAATTTGTACTTCATTTCTAAATAGTATCAGAACATATTATTTGCGGAATTGGGACGATAAGAAAAATTAAGAATACGACAGTATTTACATGGCTTAAATCGACGGTTTATTAGGTTAGCTTCAGTATGAATACGTGAAAGTTGGAAGCTTTTAACATCAATCTATAACGCCCCAAAATAAGGCACGGGCCCTCACACACAGTATGATCATGATATGGAGAAATTGTGCCGTTGTCAAATGTCGATTGATGACTTAACGTGTCCTTTTAGCACGGAATAATTTTTAGACAATGAAGTGATTCGTAAGGGGCTAAACTGAAATTTTCAGTTAAATAAGATAAAACAATAGAAGAAGTCGCTGATAGATGAAACGGAAGCCAGAATCATACAAACAGTTTGTTTTTCTCGTTTGGCTTCAAGCCAAGGGGCTCATTGAATCAAATGAAAATGTCTGCGATTGACACTTACTAGGGGACACTTTATTTCCCTTCGTTGGCTGATGTTTATTACACTGGAAGCACCATCATCCAGTTATATTGATCCAATCTTCATCATCCGCTTATCAGTACACATAGTGGCTATAATAAATCAACGCCTAGACCGGCTTCTAAATAAAAAAGTTGATAACCATGCGATGCAGCTTTACAGTTAGACGATTAGTAAGTAAGTAGATTAGTTAGTAAGTAAGTAATATGTAAATTGCATAAATGATGATACACCCATTCAGCACTAATAGTCAAATTACATGTAAATGAACATCATCATATTGTCATTTTCCTGACTTACCTGATATATTTATTGCCATAACAATTATTTATGCGATGAAATTTGCTTAAAAACAAGGATTTTTCTTTTTATACCCGAAAAGATTTGGCGTACCAGAAAAGATGCAGTACTGATTATCGTAAAATTCACCAAATAGGAGAAGCACGCACTACGTGTAGTAGTTATGTAGTAAAAGAAGTTAAGTAAAAACTTAAAAGGTAAACTCTAAATCTTAGCAATCACAGGGCGATAAGCTCTGTACGTTCGAAGCGGAAAACCTGTTGAAGTGGAAATTTCTTTTCAAGGAAAATTGCTGCGAGCAGCCTCAGCTTAGTTGGCTATTGTCGAGTGCACAAACTAAGACAGCTTGTCCTTAATGGATGTCAAAAGTATTTTGTGATGAGTGCACGCTATTGAACTACTAAAGGCTTTAACGATAAAACGTTTCTATATGAATATTTTTCCTATAATTTTTTTATTCAAATTGTAGTAGGATAAGTAGGCAGTGAGAAAGTGATTGAACTCTTTGTTCGAGTACCGTCGAGAACAGGGGCTTTTAAAGAATGGAGGTTTCTGAAAAGTTTCGCGACCTCATCCATTGTGACGCTCCATGGGTGGTTCGAGTTGCTGGGTTGGTCGAGGGCTTTTTGAGAAGTCAAAAAGAGCTAGATAGGAATAGATGGAGCTTCAAAAGATTTTCTGCACTAAAAATGCTGAAATAATCATGACATGAAACTTTTTTATTACGGAATAACGATAAAGTGCTTACCATGTCGAACACTTCAAATTCGGTAATAATATCAAGACAGTGAAATTGTTAAAAAGGAGTTCACCTATAGCAAAAAGTGCTAGATCTAGCCACAAAAGGGCTAAGATGGCAACACTGGCTGAGCGGATTCTCGTTCGATCTCGGATTCAACTTCGAGGAGGTGGTCCGGATTACGGACAATGTGCTTGGAGTGCATTGTTGTTCGAGACTAGCTCCTTTTCTTGTTGTCGTCAAACCAGCATTATAAGGAACAGGATCAGACATCACGGCCTGGTAAGTTGGTAGTGTTAGATGACTGGAATCCTCCGGTAACCAAATGTACTATTACTGACGCAAATTGTTACTTCAAGCCGGTTTTTGGTGGCCATTTTCATGATCACTCTAGTTCACGTTAGTAAAGAGCCAATAAAAAGAGGTTTGTTAATTAATTGAATAAAATATTCAACAAAACATAATTTACTCTAAATCATCATCAGCTCATTAGAAGTCCCCACCGAGGGGCACGAGCCTACCCGTATAGGGTGATTAGGCCTAAGCGGCCTCGTCCATGCGAGCCAGTGCGGATTGGACGACTTCACACACAACCTCGAATCTCTTCACAGGCGTGCATGAAGGTTTCCTAACGATGTTTTCCTTCACCGTAAGAGCGTCGGATAACGTATATATATTTTCGAAAATTCGAAAACACATTGGTATCTGGCGGGATTTGAACCTCAGCCCTCCCGATAGGAAGCGACATTCCACACCATTGAGCCACCGACGCTCAATGGTGTGGACTGTCGCCTTACTCTAAATAATATCTACATACTCGTATATCCAATATATCATAAATCTTACATCGAGGGCTATTTATAAAATTTGAGTCTTTGATATTCCTGAGATAAAATATTTTAGCCTAATAAAAGAAATATGTGTGACAGCACAGCACGGTTAAGTTTCACTCCGCTATTTTATTTTTTAACAGTGTAAATAGTGTTTCTAACATAGGAACTTGAACTTATATGTAACGCCTTATGAATTAGTTGTTTGTTGCACGAAAGATACCGGGATTACGACGTGTTTTAATATCAATATCGAATCATTGCACTTTAATACTTGATTGAACACCGTGTATGTACCCTCAGCGCACTCGATTTGTCTACTTACAAGCGCTTACAGTGCTGAGTATCAAACCCCTAGCTAGACGCAGCTACAGCTTGAAGCGGACTTATGCTACTTAGTGCGCGGCGACGGTGACGAAATAACTCTTAGCTTCGCTGCGTCGCTTGCTAAGAAACGGCCGGACTAGACGCTCGCGCTTTGGATCGCTTGATTGCGCTTAATGAACATACAAGTTTTGTGTTTCGGAGTACCTCGCAACGTAGAAAGTTGAAAAGCTAAATATGAATTGCTTGGCATGTAACAAAGCAATGCGCTCTGAAGAATTGTTAAAATGTACTACGTGTAAAAGTCACTTTCATTATAAGTGTTATAATATTACAACTACATATTATAAAGATAATTTGAACAACCTAAAAAAGCACTGGAAATGTCAATCATGCAACCCAATTTCTAGGCGCAAGGAAGACAACACGCCGGTGCGAAGGCAATTCTCACCACCATCTGCCGATACATCTAACATGTCTTGTGATGAAATAGTACCTGCAGTGTCTAACAGAGAGTCCGAAAAGACACCTATTACAGCGGCGGGTTCTATATCATTTGAACAGTTCAGTATGCTCCTCGAATCAAAATTGGCGAACATGAGAACTGCTATTAGAGACGACATTAACTCTGCCATCAACAAATTAAAGGCTGAGTTCACTGAGACGACCGATTACTTGGCTGGTGCACAGACAGATTTGAAAAATGAAATTGATTTGGCCTATAACAAGATCCAAAAACTAGAATCTGAAAAAACTGTATTGGAAACGCAGGTACATAACTTAAATACTCGCTTGGTCACGCTGGAAAAAGTATCCAGGAGCTGCAACATAGAAATACAGTCTGTACCTGAGAAAAACAGCGAAAACTTACTAAACATAGTTCGAAGTCTATTCGATAAAATTAATATAACCAGCCCCGAGTCCAGCATAAAATCTTTGAAACGAGTAGCTAAAATGAATAAAAGCTCTGAGAGACCACGAGGGATACTTGTCACCTTAGGCTCAGAACGTGATCGAGATAACGTAATGTCAGCCTACAAACGTTACAATAAATTAAACAAAGGTAATCAATTAAGCTCTTCGCATATTGGTTTTCAAGGCGACAGGCGTCTCATATACATTTCTGAACATCTCTCACCTGAAACCAAACAGATTCACGCTTCCGCTAGGTCTCTCGCTAAAATACTAGCTTATAAGTATGTTTGGGTGAAGTTTGGACGCGTTTATATGCGTAAGGACGACGATGCGCCAGCCGTATATGTTAAAAACCTCGATGTCTTGGATAAACTGAAAAATAACTCCAAATAGCTTTGTCTAATCTAGTTTTTTATTTTTTTTATTATTAGTATATTTAACTATTTAAGTCTTGTAAGAACTATGTATTTAATTTTAACATGGTTATTTTTCATATTACGTTTATGAATATTTACTACCAAAATGTCAATAGAATTAGGACAAAGGTGTCCGACATTTATTTAAACACTTTGGAATGTAATTTTGATTTGTTATGTCTTACAGAAACTAATCTGAACTCTGGTGTTTTTGACTCTGAATTATTTAGCTGCCAATACAATGTATTTAGACGGGACCGGCAGACCACATGTATTCCTAAGCGTGACGGTGGTGGGGTCTTGGTGGCCATTAAGAATTGTTTTGATGTTTTACGTCAGGAAGAATGGGAAAGTGAAGTGGAGGATCTATGGCTAACTATATTGCCAGATAGATCCTCCAAACCAAAAGTTCATTTGTGTGTATGCTACTTGCCACCTGACATATCTCGTGAAAATTTAAAGGTCTTTTACGATAATACCGAGAAAAATATATCTCGTTGTACACCTGACACTTTTTTGATTATGGGTGATTTTAATATCCCTAATTTAAACTGGACTCAAGACACGTGTACCAATATCATGGCCCCGGGATTGACTTCTGACTATAAGGCTGGTCTTCTTATCGAAATACTTAATCTTTATAGCTTGTATCAATTTAATTCAATTTTTAATACAAATAATCGCCTTCTCGATCTTGTTATATCTTCATCGGACAAAGTATCTGTTACTCCTTGTGATCCAATATCGCTAATCGACTCTCACCATCCCCCGCTGAATATTAAGCTCTTAGAAAATAGAACTCCGAAGATGATGAAATGTGCCCGACAAACTTATTATAATTTTAATAAATGTGACTTTCTGTCTCTGCGGCAAGATCTTACTAACAGTGTTGATTGGTCTGTTTTGTCAAATCCTGATGTAAATACCTCAGTTGAAATATTCCACAATAAAAAAGCTTATCGTTAAGCACACTCCAACGGTAAGTCGAAATTTTAATAAATATCCTTCATGGTTCACAACTGCTTTAATAAGATGTATGAAAGAAAAAAACAAATATCATTACCGTTACAAAAAATACCATAATCCTAGGGATTATGATACTTTCTCCTTTTTGCGTGCTAGGTGTAAACGTCTTACTAAATCCGCATACAATTCATTTATATCCTCGTCTGAAAGAGATTTATCAACTAATATTAAGGCTTTTTGGAACTTTGTCAATCAAAAAAAGTGTGGTTCAAACCTTCCTCAAACAATGTCTCTTGGTACTAAGTCTTCCTCAAACACGCAAGAGATTTGTGATTTATTTTCAGAGCATTTTAGCTCTGCATTTAGTACTTTCACCAGTGATGATGAAAAAACCCAGGATGACGATGATACTGCTTATAACTCTAAATCTACTGTAAGCGGTATAAAGTTAAGCGTAGATGCAGTATTAAATAATCTGAAACGCTTGGATATTCATAAAGGTCCGGGGTATGATGGGATTCCTCCCATACTTCTTGTAAAATGTGCTGAAGAATTGTGTTACCCGCTTACAACGCTCTTTAACAAGTCTTTGGAGGCGGGTGTATTTCCTGACTACTGGAAAGTCGCACTCATCGTTCCTATTCACAAATCAGGCAACAAAAGCAATTGTGAAAATTACCGCCCCATCAGTATATTGCCCTGCATCCCTAAATTATTTGAGTCCGTTACTTACGACCACTTCTATTACCACCTTAAGACTTTTATTTCAGACAAACAGCACGGCTTCGTAAGAAATAGGTCTACAGTGACTAATCTTTTGGAGTATAAAAACTATTTATGTGAGGCTTTTGCCGGCGCCGGGCAAGTGGACGCTATATACACAGATTTTACTAAAGCATTCGATAGGGTGAGTCACTTTTTGCTGTGTAGGAAATTGGCCCGTCTCGGTATCCACGGAAATCTCTTGCGCTGGATACAATCTTATCTCAACAATCGAAGTCAAATTGTTGCCCTCAAAGGATTTCAATCTTTACCTGTGCATGTCGCGTCTGGTGTCCCACAGGGCTCACACCTTGGCCCCTTATTTTTCATAGTCTTTATAAATGATTTGATAACTTCAATATCGAGTCCATGTCTTCTCTACGCTGACGACTTAAAAATTTTTAGGTTGATAAATGATTCTTTCGATTGCATCAAATTGCAAGGCGATATCGTTGTTGTCTCTAAATGGTGCCAAAAAAATGGTATGCATCTAAACGTAAAAAAATGCTTCTCAATATCCTTCACAAATAAAAGATACAACACGTCGTTTGATTACCGACTAAATGATAATATATTAGAGCGTAAGACCACAGCAAGAGACCTCGGCGTACTATTTGACCATAAACTTACATTCCGTGAGCACTATGCTTATCTCCAAAGTAAGGGTTTACAGCTTCTCGGGTTTGTGGCTAGATGCACCAAAGAGTTTAAAAAGCCCCAAAGCTTTCTTACTATATACTTTAGTCTCATAAGGAGCATTCTTGAGTATGCTTGTGTTATATGGTCACCTTGTTACCAAGTTCACTCCAATGGTCTTGAGAGCATACAGAGAAAGTGCCTTAAGATCCTTAGTTACAGATGTGGCTTAGGCCGTAATCTTGGCTGTTACTCTGAAAGACTGATCAAATTCGGGATCACCACTTTGCGTGCACGTCGTCAACGACAGGACCTTATTCACTGCACAAGCTCTTCAGTTATTGACTCCCCCTATCGCTTTAAGTCGAATTTGAAATGAATACCAAAATTAATCTTCGTATTCGAATAAAACATTTGAACTTAAAACATAATAAAAATAATACCTCCTTCTACAACCCCATAACGAGAATGTGTCGGTTTTACAATGAATTATCAGTGGAACACCTTGTCTGGATATTTTTGATGGCAGAATAAATGTGTTCAGACGGGCAATTCAACTTGTTTTGAATGAGTTAATAAATTGTAATAATACTGCTTTTTTTTATATTTGTAAATTATGTATAAATGAAGCTCAACCTAGTGCAAAATGATAGAAAAATGATGTGTCAACATAGGTAGGATATCAGTCTGGGTCGATACTAAATTTAAAATGTACCATTATTATAATGTTGATTGTTATCTGTTTTGTTGTCCAAATAAATTAAAAAAAAAAAAAAAAAAAAAAAAAAAAGAAAGCCACTCAAGCATTAATACTGGTTCAAAACAAATATAAGGTGTAACGGCAGCTTATAAAAATATGATAACAATTATATACTCTAAATAATCTCTCGCTCACTAAATTGAATTGTTATTTCTGTTAAGCATGTAACTCGACAGAAAGTTTAAAGCATAAAACATTTTCTAATAAATTAGCCATTGTCAGCAGCTTCGCTCACGTTAAATTCAGAGCAGGGATTTAGGTTCTCAATTTGTTGTTACGAAAACATAATATTACTTCACGCTTCTGTAGATGATATTATTAGTTTTGCATAGATTTTTAGCTTCCTACCTTGAAAACTGCGAAAAGTCCTATATGAGATTTCAACCTCTCTTTTAAGGCTTTGGGGCATTAAAGCTGTAAATTTAAAATTAATTCGTTAAATGTAAAATTAATCAGGTCAAATGTTAGTACAGCCAATACTGCAATCACTACAGTCATAAATTCCGAATCTTGGCAATAGCTTCTCCCAGTAAGTGGGAATTGACTACTAAAATTAAAAACTATCAATTTTATTAGAGGTTTCGTGTTTCGGACATTTATTTTCAAAGATAACCCGACAGTCAATCTTCTTAAAACTGTTAATCTGAAATTGAATCTGTCTCCTACTTGACGTAACATCACTTAAAAAGATGTCAATACTTTAATGTATATCGGCTATTATCGAGGTCATTACTGGAATACTTATTTCCGTTTCCCTATCGTAAAGTCGAACAATCCGTAAATAAAAGGACTCATTATCACTAAGCGAAAAACGTTGCCTTAAACGAAGATACATTTTTCAGACTAATTGAGTGCTTTAGTTTCCATTAGACTAATGAAATCAATTAATTAGGGATAGCTATTGTGGACGAATGATTTCTGAAAAACAAAATATGTCTTGGACTTAGTCGTAAGAGTCTAGATTGATCCCCAAAAATTACAAGAATCCAATTTAATCACCAATACGTGAAAAAAATTTAACAATAAAACGTGAATTAATCCTAATCCTAGGGCAGGATAGTATTTCTGTTTAAAAAAATATTAATAATAAATTTAGCAAAAGCTATGGACCAACCAGGTCAAGGCAACAGTCAGGGGTCCTCTATACAGGCGGGGATGAGAGAAGAGTGCCAGAACATTGTCAAGCGTGTCACTCAAACTTTCTTTCCTAATGACCACGACCACTCTGCCAAGAGTTCTGGGGGGAACCACAATCTCTTAAAACAGTATTGTTATAATGATGCGTCAGCATTTCTGTACCAGAAAAGACGAAGTACTATTATTGTAACACTGTTTTAAAAGATGGCGGTAACCCCCCTGATGTCACAAGATAACTGCTACACTGTGAAACCATTTTGGTGTCAATTATAGCCAGCGGTATCCACTTCGATCATGGGTGTTTGCGTTGTTGCTAACTTATTACAAACAACATAGCTACAAAAACAGTTATAATTTTTTTTTATGAACATTAGCGATAAAAAGATGAGCTTTAGACGATTTTACTGAAGCTTTAAATTGTTAAACACCCTTGAAACCAAATACAGAGATATGATAATCTTTGAAGCGTACTTTTTGCTTAATCAGCTTAAACATAAAAACTGGTCCTTTAATTCAAATCAGGCCGTGTATACGACTGTGTATTTACAAAACTCCGCAGTTTAAAGGGCCCTTCTTTGCAGAAGATAAATAAATTTGTGGTTGGCAAATTTCATCGTAAAGAAAGACACTAACGAATCGAACGCACAATAAATCAAAGACGAATTATACTGGCGGGATGGTTTTATGCAAAATCAATGAAAAATAAAAATATATTTGATTTTCTTGTACTAAATACCTTATATTTCACTTCTTATCATTATTATTATATAAAACTTCCAATCCAACTTTTATAAACAAAACAAATCATTCAACTATTGCGTCCTGCCAAACATAGAATGATGCTCTGGAGAACTGTCAACACGGACTGTAAGCGACCGGTTAAGCCTGAACTGTCACTTATTATGCCAGTCTAGCCTCGCTTAGATAACTGATTTGGTTTCACAATCAATATGTGCACATATTTTATATCAAATAAAAGCCTTAGAAAAATCTTCCTCTACAACTCCGTATAACTAAGAACAATTTTTTTTTCTCAAATATGAACACGATTTTGTTCTTAAGCTGAAATCCTGTATTGTAGATTCCCACGCATGGGAAATAACTTGAGTATGGAGATATTAAAACTGAATTTCATCAAAAAACAGTGAACTAATTAGATCTTGTGGGAGCGAGCCCGGCTCGTCTGGTCCGTCTTTTATTTTAAGACTTAAAAAATAATAATGGCAATATGGAATATCATAGTGATCTCCATTTCTTGGTTCCTTTCTCGATAACACCTTTATTTGCTTTCTCAAATGGTGTTTTTGTTGTTTGTCTCCTAATTCTGCGGGAGCAAAGTTGCCGACAGAGACTATGCTTTTTGCCTTTACAGTCTAATTTAATTCTATTTATATAGATACTTATCTATACATATAAATAAAATTAGAGTGTATGTTTGTTATATTGAAATAAACGTTTCTTTCACCATGCATATGAATACATATACACTAATATAACATTTTTTAAACTTTGTCTGTTTGTTCCGAGTAATCTCTGCAATGGCAGGACCGATTTAATAAGGAAAAATATTAGGCTATATTTAGTTACTTAACGAAGCGATTTTAATAAAATTTGGTATGAAATTAGCTGTTACTCGGGATAAACACTTAAACTACGTTTAACTGCGAGAGAATGTCTTATACCGCGGGACACAGCTATGTCCACTCAATATATTTGTCTGTGGGTCGCACTACTCGACAGAAGTAGTTTTGAGTCCTAAATTTTCAAAGAATGCTCGATGAAGTATTATTAGTGCGCTCCGTTAACAATCGCACAAGTTAGGTGAAAAATACCCTGAAACCAAAAGTGCCTATGCTACTCATATTTGTAAACAAATATCCAAACGACGATGGAGTAAGCATGCTGTCTTTATTTCGCAAGTTATTCAATTAAACCTGTAACTGATAGCTAGTTCCATTTATCAAACTTGAGCGATGTGACCGCAAACATTACTTAGAAATATACACTAAGTGCTTCTAAGACGTGAGATATCATTTATACAATGTCTGAGTCATAAACAGATAAGCAACATTTAAATATGAAATATTGGAGTGCCCATTTACATTGCTGAATAGAATCCCATCTTAATGTAAAAAGATTTTTACATATTCATATAAGGGTTTCAAATGTGCGTCTATCGTATTTTACATCTAGTTTTCTCCCTAACATATACTATGTTACCTAGCCGTCCCTTAATACCCTAAACCTAGGCTCGAGTCCCGTTCATGGACGCCAGTTACGTTGAAATAGATTATGGTTACTTGATATGACTACTGATTACGCTATTATTCATTTAAAATCATTCTCAAATTGGGAGAGCTAATTAAAAAACCTACTACTAACTAACCTACACGAACAGTCGTCATTTTGCAAAGTTAGCATTTGTAAGAGTAAACCAACACATAAATATCACTATAACAATAGTCGCTTATTTACAACCTTTCGAACATCATGAATGCTTATATTTGATTTTCACGTCTTTTATTTGAAAGTGGCAATAGAAAAGAAGCAACGGGCGTGAGAAGTGCACCTTAAGCAGGGTTACCACCTACAAAAATCCCAGTCTTCAAGAAAAAGTTAATCAATAAAAAATAAAACTTGCAATAAATTAAAATCAGATTCTCAGGCTGTGAAATGCTTGTCTTTGGTTAGTGTTTCGTTACCTTTAGGGAGCTCACGAGTATATAACTTAACCTATCGTCTTACAATAATAGTGGGTCCCGGAAATCCTTGGATACAACCGCAATCTTATTACTAGTGATTGCCTAGAGGCAACCTTCTCTGTTGAATGGGAGCGATAAAGGCGGGGATTACTGACCTCCCATCCAACCCCGTAAGTGTACTCCAGTGCAGCCAAATTACCATTTATGGAGAAATTGATGGAACAAAAAATGTATCAACATTGAAGCCCTACTAACAAAAATAATTGAGGAGCTGCTTTAATCGAATAAATTTGTTCATTTTTGTTTCCATATTTGTCAAATAACACTACGCGGCCACTAGAATAGAACTTCCATAAATTAACTCTTAAAAGTCGAAAACAGAACCATATTATACTCATGTCATCAGGTATTGCTGTTTCACAGCAAGGTATTAAAATTGTAAATCTTTAAGTAACAACTTAGTCGGTCAAATAAAACCTGAACATAGTGAGAGAACTGAAGTTACCAATATAATTCGCTGGATCAACTAGTTAAAGTGGCAGTGGGTTGGTCACGTATGTCGCAGAACCGATAGCCGTTGGAACAGACGAGTTTTGAAGCGAAGACCATTTCTCAGCAAGCGTAGCGTAGGACGTCTTCTGCCCGACGAATTGCGTTAGTTCTCTGGCACGTGGAAGTAACGACAAAAGGCTCAAAAATTTTCCAATTTTCATTATATTTATAAGGTTGGAAACCCTACTTTCAAGCAGAAGCGATCCTTAATCCTGGACTGAACAATGGTTCTTTGTCATTCATTGGCGGCACAATAAATTGTGCTACGTTGCAGTGTTCAATTTTTCATTGCAACTGCATTCAATCATGCAGTATTGTAAAGGAAAGATCGGAAATAGTGATGTGCTGTTTACTATCTATATGTTTTGATATTGGCTAAGGATAAGTAAGTCTTGAAAGTTGTTTAAGTACGTTGAACGTTTTGAAGAAATCGACAAACTTAACATTAAGTTAATTTCCAGGATCAACAAAAGATGAACATACAAGTTATAGCATATGGAATTAAAACGTCCGTATAGATCTGTATAGTAAAACTTAAAATAACAATTATAAGATTAAGTTATTTATGAATTGTGATCGAACACTTGCACCTAACAGATAATCCCAAATTGCGCACATGTTTAGCTTTATAAACTATTCAGTTAAAACAAATGACATCATACTATTAACATGGATCATGAATCGATAAAAACAAATGTTCGAATAGTCACATCACTAGCGCGCATTGCTGCACATAGGCATTTCTTAATCAACTACTACGGAAGCGAGCTGCGAATCGTTTGGGATCTTAATCAAAATATTTAGCGGCGTATAAACTGATAAAATATATATAATTATTACACTTAATTACAACCTGATTCTGCAGACGATCTTCTATGGAATTAAATTGTTCTATTTTCATTTATTTTTAATGTCAAGATATTTATAATAGGTAAGTAAGTACCTAGCAAATTAAAATGGTTGTTACACATTTTTGTAGCTGATTAATATGTCAAATTTCATGATCGAGCGAATTGACGAATAAGCCCTTATTAGTTTATAGGTGTTTGTCAAAGCGATATTATTTTTTGACCATGCTGTATATGCTACATATAGATGCATGTGTTTTATTAATTTCTTTTTGAATCTAACTACATCTAAAGAAATATGTCTGCGTACCAGATAAACAATAGATTTTCTATTGTGTCTGGAATTCGGCGATTAAAAAATTAAATAAATAAATAAAATGGGGTTGATGTAGGTCCTATTAATATATGTACGCAGTTCTAACGCGATAACGCCAACGTTGTCTGAAACTAGGTATGAATGTAAATAGCTTTTGGTAAATAGGCAGACATTTATATAAGCTATGCGATATTTCCTAAAAGCTAAATTCTTGGGAAGAAATCGTCTCTAATTGTATCCTTTACGAGCACACTGCATATTTAAGATTTTTGCGGAAAATACTGCACTGAATTTGTAATGTTCCAAAGTGTACAGGACAGTCAGGACCTGAGTTAAGTGATGCCTGAACATGATAGGGCAGAATTGAAGGAGACCAATAACTGATTAACAATTATTATTCTCCATCAATGCCGCACTGCGCCCGTCACCTAACTTAACAGATGTTAGGTCTGTCATTTCCGGTAATTTTACTGTATTATAAATGAAAAATTATCATCATCTTTTTTTTTATTCAATACCGATGATAGATTATGATGAAAGGCCCATTTGATTTTTACCCTTGTCAAAAGCATAGCTGCTATTGGTAAGGGTAATAAGTAGTTTATAAGAAAGCAAGAATTATTTATTTGGCACACACAATTAAATATATTCAGTAGTAAAAAACTGGAATGGAAATTAATAGGAAGTTTAAGTTGTTCATGATTTTAAAAACGAGAAAGTTTTATTATCCGGTCAGCTGTTTAACTGACCCCTTAACAATATGTTTTTAGTTTTCCCGCTAGAAAATCGAGCGTTTACACTAACATAATATGATAAACTACAAATTGATGATTTTATATATTGCAAACAAAAGAAATATATTAATAGAAAACGCAATTTTCGCGGTACAATGATTATTGTAGCACTCGAAAAAGCTTCCCGCGATTAAAGTGATCGCCTCCACCCTTTCAGAACATTAAACCTAACTTTTAGAGTAATTCAAAGGAAGGTACACGACATAGTGATCGTCCAAGTGATTTTTTATCACAACCATCAGGTGTACGAAAACTGTCAAGATTTGTACCATTAGATTGTGCTTGTAAAAAGTTGTAAGGTTCGCATGACTGATGGGCCGTCCCTAGTCCCTACTCCCGTCAACGCCCCTCGTAACTGACAAATCGGGGTGTCCCACGTAACTCATCATTCATTCTAGACAGCCAGCGGAATATGAATATTGATATATTATCGATTTTATTTAAAGTATAATATTGAGAAGTAGTATAAAGTTTTAGTGAGCGTCGGTGGCTCAATGGTGTGGACTGTCGCCTTCCTACCAGGAGGGCTGAGGTTCAAATCCCGACACGTACCAATGTGTTTTCGAAAATTTATGTAAGTTATCCGACGCTCTTACGGTGAAGGAAAATATCGTGAAGAAACCTTCATGCACGCGTGCGAAGAGATTCGAAGGTTGTGTGTGAAGTCGTCCAACCCGCACTGGGCCCGCGTGGACGACTATGGCCTAATCACCCTATACGGGTAGGCTCGTGCCCCTCAGTGGGGGCGTTTAATGAGCTGGTGATGATGATGATGATGATTAAAAGTATCCATGAAAGTGACGAAAATAGTTGATTTAACTACTAACATAGAGAGGCGATAAACACAAATACTTCAATTTTTTTAATGTATTGTCGAATTACAGGTGACAGGCGAGTAGGTGCCTTTTTGGGCAACGTTTAAGTTTGGCCATATGACGCAGGAATGTTGCTAGCCTTATGAGTGATATGCCACAGTCTAGGGACAGCCAGCTAGGCTATTTTTTTTTACTTTTTATAGCTATAATAATTTAATAATCATTCATTTGTAAGTTTATAAAACTAATATTTATTTCATTGAAAGCATTAATGTACATTGTATGTTCATAATCAGAAATTTGGTAAATAAAGAACAATAACAAGTATTTATGTCAACATACATACATACCAAGCGTTCCGGGTTTGATTCCCGTGCAGTAGTAATATGTTTTTGCATGAAGCTTAATCAATAATACAATTGGATACGAACTTAACAAAAGTTCGCAGGCAAAGAAATAAAGCAGAAAAATAATGTAACGCTGGAAATACTTATTCTGGCAGTCTACTTAAAAACACCTTTTTTTTTTGGATTATATTATCAAGAGAAACGAATAATAATTGAATGAGGTAGTGTCTATAGCCAAGATAATTAAAGCAGATAAACCCATAAACAATATTTACGAATAAACAAAGCGCCATAAGAGATTTAAGGTATGGCAAAGACCGGCATCGATGCAGACACTTCAGCAACGATTGGAATCTAGCAATGTGTGAACCGAACTCAATGCTTTGTACTTCGGCCTCCAAGGATATTCTGCATTAAACTAGACCACTGCGGATTGCATTGTAGTTGAAGTTACATTATATACGACTATTTTCGTATCTTTTCTTATTCATCAACATCAGCAGCTCATTGTACGTCCCACCGTGGGGCACGAGCCTGTATAGGCCTTAGTCGTCCACGTGGGCCAGTGCGGATTGGCGGACTACACCGCACAACCTTGAATTTCGTAGAGGTGCACACGTTTCCTCACGATGATTCCTTCACCGTAAGCGTCACAATTTAAACCATGTTTATTGATAAACCATTATATATGTTGTGTAATGGTTGATACGTCAGCTAAACACAAAGGTTCCGGGCTGCATCTCCAGGCAGTGCAAACATGTGTGTGCAATGAACATTGTGTTGTTTGTGTGTATTTCTCTGTGTTTCAAAGTATATAATGTATTACAAAAAGTTTTGTAAGTATGTTTATCCATTGTTAATATCCGTATCACACATAGACATCCGAATATACAATTAGACTGGACGAGCCGCCAAGTTTATAGGCAGTCCAGTGTTGCAATGTCTTCGGTTCTTACCTGTTAAAAGTTATTCTATTATACTTGGTAAAATTTACTGATTCAGTGCGATGATGGCATGTTACATCATTGCACAGGATGGCATTTTGGATAAAAACGGTAATTTCTTCTAATATTCGTGCGTCGACTCGTCCCACAGAGCGTAACTGGCAGCCAGTGTATGCTCGTTGAGCTTACATTTGTCGCACTTTAAACGCGGCTCGCCCCATCTCTTGTATTGGGAAATCTGTGGTATCACAGGATATTTATTATTAAATTAAGTATGGCACGTCTACACTTAAATATCTGATATATAGTTATATCTCTAGTGTATAGAGCAAAGGGTTGACCTTCATGGTTTTTGAGCGTTACTAGGGAAAACCGGTACAAAACGTTACAGTCCCTTGAGACAGTAAATCTTACGCGGAATAGGCCTTCCCGAATCTCTACTTGTTTGTGGAACCGAGTTACTTTTTTAACGTTTTGCGTATCTATCGCTGTAATAAATGTGACTGTACTAGTAGTGTTAAATGTGATTTTGTGATGATTTTATCCATATAACCTATTACAGATAGCAACTACCTCTTAACTAAATTTATAAAAAATACCTCTCTAATAAATTTTATGATTGCAAATTAGTCATCACCAGGCCATTGATTCAATAAACGCCAATTACTCTTATAAAATAAAATGCCAGTCAGAAACAAAAACAGTTTTACGCAAATAAATTACAAATGACAGAGTGGCATTGAAAAAAACGAACAACTGATAAACAGTTGTTGTTAGCCATCAATGCCGCACTGCGCCCGACACTCGAGACAACAGACGTTAGGTCTCTTATACCCGGTAATTTCTCAAGCGACAGTGCCTTAACCGCGAAACAGAAAGTGCATAGCACTCTTATTAGACGGGACGATATCTGGCACTGCGGTAGTACCTAGACGACTCAGTATCGAGTCTACCACCTAGTAAACTGCTTCTTATTTGAGATTTTGAAAAGTGTCAATCATTTTATGTGATCGGTGGATCGCTATTGCTGCTGTGGAAAACTGCCTTCAGTGGTTACATTTCAACTGAATAAGTTCTAATGTTTCTGAAATAAATCTCAGTAGTTGGTTTAGAATTCTGAACATCGATTTCAAATCACTAAAAGTCACTTTCTATGATTGAACACATTCAGTGCGCGATGCTGTAGCTACTTGGGCATTCGATTGCCGATATCGTACAAGTTCAGAATGCTTGATCATTTGATGGGAGATACTAGTCTGACCTGGACATAATACGCATACAATTTATTTATATATATGTATCAGATAAAATGTTTTACTCAAAAGATGATATTGCTTGATCCGAACTCGAGTAAGACGTACTGAGGTGCATGAGAATTTCAGCCCACTCATATTTAATGTAACGCTATACATTTCGGTACGCTCGACATACATTTCCGAATTCCCCAAGACGGGCGTACATTATACCAGCCTACCGATGGTCATCTGTTAAATCCATAGACGGTCAAAGACTGCAATTAAAATATAATTTCTATTGTCTATCCAAGAATTCCATAATATATTCTGAACAAACGTAGTGGCTGGATACGCTGCGCAAAATTCGGAAGACCTATAACCAGCAGTGGACTGCGATAGGTTGAATAGAAACGTACATATAATTTCGAAATTGAAAAGACATTGGTAACTGGCGGAATTTGAACGTGCACCCTCCATAACGGAAAGCAGTCCACACCAATGAGCCACCAATGCTAAAAGGAAGTATTTGACTCTTAAATGTATAGTTTATTTTAGTAAAATAAAGTTGTATTTGACGTTTTCGTTAAATAAAAGAAACAAATCGAAGACGTAAACAAGTAATGTTCATTTCGGCTCCAATTCTGTAATTACGTGAACTTTTATACAAGTCGATCAAATCAGGCAAAATTTAATCATTATTTAAGGTGCAAAGAAAGCAGCCCATGGAAATGATTATAAAAAGGGCAATATGGTTTCAAAGAAGAAAGTAAAAAACGTGTTCTTGGCGCCATTCTAAGCTGAATTTGCATACCATTGGTGGAGTAATTCAAACGTTATACCTTACCGTATATTCAAATATGGCTACCATTTTTCCCCATTCTAAAAAACCGCATAATTTCGGAGTACCAGTAATTTATTACCTCTCATAAAGTCTTTCGGTGGATGAGGAAATAATGGAGTTTTAGTGAATTGAAATATGAAATTCTAGCCCCTGACAGATCTTATTTACTGAAATCATAATTGACATTGAATTAACGCTAATGATTCTTGAAAATAAATTAAATGTATCGCTACAAATATTTCTATTCAACCTATCGCAGTCCACTGCTGGACATAGGTCTCCCCTTATTTTGCGCCAGATATCCCGGTCTTCCGCTTTTCTCATCCAGCCTCCACCAACGACCTTTTGCAAGTCGCCGGTCCATCGGGCTGGAGGGCGTCCTACGCTACGCTTGCCAAGACGCGGTCTCCATTCCAGAACTCGTCTGCTCCGACGGCCATCGGTTCTGTGACATACGTGACCAGCCCACTGCCACTTCAACTTGCTGATCCGGCGGGCTATGTCGGTAACTTTAGTTCTCTTACGGATTAAATCATTTCTGATCTATACCTAAGTGAAACCCCGAGCATAGCTCGCTCCATTGCGCGTTGAGTGACTTTGAACTTGTGTACCAATCCCGCAGTCAGTGTCCATGTCTCAGCTGCGTATGTTAGAACGGGTAGGACGCATTGCTCCGACTTTTGTCTTTAAGCATTGCGGAATCGTCGACGTGAAGACCTGACGTAACTACAAATATTTATAATTAATATAATATTTGCAATACGCGTTTTCTTATTTTCCGTTTAAAATAAATGTATTTTTCTCCTACTCGTACTTTCTTATATAATGCCATGTTTCAATTAGTTGTTTTATAGCATTTAATATAATTAAATGTTTAGTAAATTGTTAATAACATTTTTAAGTGTCGTTCATTTTATTACCCTAAATTCTAGTTAAAACATACTATAACAAATTTTTCGATTATTTATTTGTTGCATATCGCCAAGTCGAGCGCGAAGCAAACACTGCCGTACCATCCTTTATAGGATCCATTTCGCCGCTTTATTCTTTGGATAATACCAGAACGCTGAAATTTTCGTCATCTAGTAAGATATAATAACCTACTTTAAACCCAAAATTTCAAGTCTGTAGGTCATTTATTTCCGACGTTAAGCGAAAGCAAAGTTTCGCATTTTCGACAGATAGACACTCACTCACTCATGATCATCAAAATATGTAGAACTAGTACTTCCCATTAACTCAGAGAGCTGAAATTCAGTATAGAGTTCGGGTTTAATGGCTACACAAAGGGAAAACTATAAAAACTTGGATAATCGAAGATCTGGAGGACCTGGTGACCCTGAATAGATAACAAATCATCAAAATAGAACTAGTACTTCCCATTAACTCAGAGAGCTGAAATTTGGTACAGAGTTAGGGTTTAATGGTTACATAAAGGGAAAACTATAAAAACTTGGATAATCGAAGATCTGGAGGACCTGGTGATCCTGATTAAATAACAAAAGAGCCCAGCCAAACTATAAGAGATTGACATACCGCCTTTAAACAATATATATTCAACATGATGGGCCGCTTCATCTGATGTCCAAAATCGGGGGAATGGTAGTGCCCCCGCCAAGTCGAGCACGCTAGACCTATTGGTCATATATATTTTTTTATTTTGTCAATACTATACATAGAAAACACCTTGACCATTACAAACAGACATGTTCATGCTCACAAATATTGTACTGCCCGGATCGAACCCGGAACCCTTAGTAGTAGCCGACGTCTCAACCATTACACCCAATGGGCCGTCCAATATTCCTTTCAAGTTTCTACAAAAAGAAGTGAAATCCCACCAAAAACATTCTGTAAAAAATCTAGCCAAGTCTCGATGGAGCTGCTTGATTATCTCTAAAAAGTAATGAAATCAAGACAAAGACGTGCCAAGTCTAAGGTTCCTTACTGCGATTACTTTATTATTATGGTTAATGTTGTGTGACTTAGCCGTTGAACATTCTTTATATGTTATTACCTTAATCAAGCCCACAAATGTCTGTTTATTGAATCACCGTTTTCCAAGTGGCAAATTTTATCGTCAATAGGTAGCTTCTAGCGTACTGACGACAGATTGGTGTAATGGTGTCATGGACCGCCTGGTTTTGTATCCTTGTGTATCTTCAACGGCCAAGTCCCA
>PQWD01008334.1:0-115128 GCA_019425675.1 Leucinodes orbonalis | reverse complement strand
TATAAGTCATAATTTCAATACAAGTGAATATATAACTCAAGTGCCTGTGTTCACCCTCTATTGTTTGCCACAAATACGCATTGCGTCGATAGTCACGTCATTTCGTGGTGAGGTACACTATCTAATTCGTCGGCCATTTTGCGATCGGTTCTGACTCACATTGACACTATATTGTAATGATATTTAATAAATAATAATGAATAAATATCCACAGACATTCACACAGCGCCATCTAGCCCAGACTATGGATACTAAACAACGGATAAACATACTTATATACATATACTTTTTTATTTTGTAAATACATACATTTATACCTAGAAAATACCCAGACAAATACAAACAGACATGTTCATGCACACAAATGTTTGTACTGCCGCTGATCGAATCTGGAACCCTTGAGATAAAGCCGTCGTCTAACCGTTACACCAAATTGGTCGTTTATAATGATATAGGATAAGATGTCTGTTAATGTCCATATGCCCGTTTGTATTGGTCTCGATATTTTTAAATTAGACATTATGGACGAATCATGTGGTGGAATTGGGTGAGATGTCGACTCTTACAACTAGAGGTCCGGGTTCGATCCCGGGCAGTGCAAATATTTGTGTGCATGAACATATCTGTTTAAATTTTGGGTGTTTCTATGAATATTATGAATTTATTTACAAAAAATGATGTAAGGTTTATCCGTTGTTTAGTATCCATATTACAGTCTAATGCTTAGTTTGGGGCTAGATGGCGCTGTGTGAATGACAGTGGATATTTATTTATTTTACATAAGCCGCTCAGGCGTAGATCATGAAATATAGAAATTCTTGGTTCAAACAGTGGCAAGGCCTTTGTAATAACATACAATTTCTACAATGACCTTATTTGTTCGGTTTGTAAGGTGAACTAGCTTAGATGCACTCCCTTCTACATCAATTCTATCATAAAATTTATGTCAAATACGATTTTAATGTAACCGTATCTTTTTGTACATGCTGTCTGTACAATTTTTTTAGTAATTAATAAGAAGAATGAAATAATTTATTATTTTGGCACATCGCAACACAAGTATAAAACAAAGACAGTAAAAACACACTATATGACAATTTAATTGTGCTACGATGTCCAAAGTAAATGGACCCACTCAGCATGTGCCCTGGTCCGGTGATCGCTGATTGACCCTAACGCTGATTTTCCGTGAGCCCGAGTGAGTAGGCGCACGAACAAGGTCGCTCCCAGATTTTTTAGAAAATATGGTATAATATATAAAATCAAAGAAAATATATTTAAGTACTAATACTTTAAATATGAGCGTAGGTGGCTCAGTGGTGTGGACTGTCGCCTTTGTATCGTGAGCGCTGAGGTTCAAATCCCGACACGTACCAATGTATTTTTGAATTTTCGGAAATTAATGTACGTTATCCGACGTCCTTATGGTGCAGGAAAACATCGTGAGGAAACCTTCATGCACGCCTGCGAAGAGATTCGAAGGTTGTGTGTGAAGTCGTCAATCCGCACCGGGCCCGCATGGACGACTAAGGCCTAATCACCCTATACGGGTAGGCTCGTGCCCCTCGGTGGGGACGTTTAATGAGCTGATGATGATACTATAAATATATTTGTATATGGTGGATACATAAATAATATTGAGTGTGTATTACATACATCATAATAAAATATACCTTTATATGTGTGACAGTGTTGTGTACGTGTATGTGGTCGATTTTACTTGTGTGACGTGACCTTTATCAAGATTTGTAATTGGAACTGTATATATTTTTTTAACTAGTGTCTGCCATGAAATTCAATACATAAATGATCTGTCAAACAGGTTCAGTGTTTCAATGGCCTGGTTTGTTGTTTATCAGATGTGGTTCGAATGTAAGAGTTTCAAGTGATGCAGGGCCCTTTAAGGGTTACCAACAAAGCGTGCAAGCATTGTGGGCTGTCACAAACGGTTATTGATTGGCATACAGAGTCCTGAGCAATCAAGGCGTTGGTAGTTGATAAAACAGCTGACCGTGTAGACATTGTGTTAGTTTTCCGTACAATTGATGTTATAGTCGAGCTGCTAAGTACCTACTGTCTGACTTGACAGATTTATTTTTCTTGAAAGTTGTAGGAGGGGGGAGAGGGGGGGGTCTAAGAGCGTCAGAGGCATTGGTGTGTACTGTAGCCTTCCAATCTGGAGGGTGCAGGTTGAAATGCTGTCGTCAATGTCTTTGCGAATTTTCAATATTCTATGTACGTTTATCTGACGCTTTTACGGTGAAGGAAAACATCGTGAGGAAACCTGCGCACACCTACGAAGTGATTCAAGGTTGTGCGTGTAGTCAGCCAATCTGCACTCGGCTCGCGTTGACGACTAAGTCATTAACTCTCTTAACGGATAGGCTCGTGGATCGTATAACGAGCTGATGATGACGTATGTGGGGGACACTATTAGAAAAGATTTAGCTGTGTTTTCTCATTAAATTTGACACCATCACGTAAGAGCTACTTTAATTAATTATAAAACAATTCTGTAAAACGTAAACCATTCTTTATTTATAAAGAAAATTTATAATTTCCTAATTTAAGTAAAATCGGGCTTTACTTAAACGGTCATAGCGTAGCTGTTAGCGCGTTTTGCCTACGATCATGCGAGTCAAGTAACTCAATGTTTAATCGTTTGATGTTTGACCTATTATTAATAACTAAGGTAGTGCATAGAAAGGCACGTTAAGGTCCCGGCTACTTATCAAGGACTTTTTTATGTTACAAAGAGGACGATTTGGACGCTCACCAGATGGTAAGTGACAACAACTCATAGACAGTTATTATTCTCCATCAATGTAGTAAAGGTTTTTGGTTTCGTCATAGTCTATATATATCTTGAGAACACACATTTTGTCTTGCATGGGGATAGAACACGTCATTATTTGTGAGCACCAAACCAACCGCCGCACTACAGTGCTTATCTATAAAAAGCTCTTATGCATATTCGATTGTATTGGCTTTACAAAATGGCTATCCGATACGATGCGATGAATAAATATGAAGCTTTGATTTTCCATTAACATAGACATGATAAGCCGATTGGTGAAACAACTGCGCACTTTCCAGATAAAAATTTACAGACGCTCGATTAACATGCGTCATAGTCATGTGAAGAATGAATGTCACGAATGAATCGAACAACCAGTATATAATTATATACTATCTCACATAAGGACACAGGCCTTTTCATACAGCATTTCTACGGGAAGATGAGCCCGTTAAAAACCATGACTTAGGCCAAACGCGGATTGGTTTTTGTTAACAACTACAGAGTGTATCCGACCTATTACTGTACTAATATTATGTAATATTTTTGGGAACCTAATATCGTATAAGTTTTTTTATAAAAGTTTAACAAAATAAATGATAAATAAATTAGTTATGGCATTTATAACATCTCGTACTACTTTTTTCAGCTTGCCCGCGCTGCCAGCCCCACGGTGCGCCATGAACCCGCCGCACCCCATATTTAATTGAAATAATCATTTTTAGGGTTCCGTAGCCAAATGACAAAACACGGAACCCTTATAGATTCGTCAAGTCTGTCTATCTGTCCGTATTTCACACCCTTTTTTCTTCGAAACTATTAGTGCTATACTATTCAAACTTTGTAAGTATAATTGTGTTCTGTGAACTGCTATAAGATTTCGACATGAAAATTGAAGAAAAAATAATATATTTTAAGGTTCCCCATACATTTAACTGAAATTCGAAATTTTTTATGCATCATACCCACACATGTGGGGTATCAATGTGGGTCGTAAAAAATAATGATGATGATTGATGATTTATTATATGTTACTTGCTGCTGCGGAACCCTCCGCGGGCGAGTCCGACTCGCGCTTGGCCATTTTTTTTATTGTTATATGCTGCCTATGCTGGTATCATTGATAAATCGCAAAGTGATTTACATGATTTCTGGGGTTTGAAATCACGGGGGGAATAAAAACAGATGTTGTTGTCTTCCATCCATTTATGACGATATTCTAACAAACTATAGATAATTAACTGAAATAAGGTTTCATCATTATTATAAATTAATGAATTTCCAGTTCGGAAAATGACAAATGATCCTTTAGAAGTTCTTCTTGACAGGCAAATAAATTATATTCTAAGCTGAAGGGCGTCTTATGACACTCAATACTGCTCAAGACTAAGCCTCACTTGGAATAAGCCTGGTCGAAAAAGGTTTTTTTCAGAAAAAGGAGCCCTGTGTTATTATGAAACGATATTAAAAAACGTTGGTTATGAACGATATTAAAATATGTTGGGAACTACCTTTTAAGTGGTATTTACAATTACAGGTTTTGAACAAGACTTTTGTCAATACATTTAAATATATAATTTTTCTTCTGAAGATATTCATGTAGCAATACCTCTTGACATTGAGTTCGCCTTTGTGCAAAGATAAAAATAACAAAAAAATCCAGACTTGACGAGACGAAATGAAAATTGCTCAAATCATCATCATCAGCTCATTAAACGTCCCCACCGAGGGGCACGAGCCTACCCGTATAGGGTGATTAGGCCTTAGTCGTCCACGCGGGCCCAGTGCGGATTGGACGACTTCACACACAACCTTTGAATCTCTTCGCAGGCGTGCATGAAGGTTTCCTCACGATGTTTTCCTTCACCGTAATAGCGTCGGATAACGTACATGTATTTTCGAAAATTCGAAAACACATTGGGCCATCGACGCCACCGACGCTCTGATTGCTCAAAATAGCATCGGAATTATAAAGCCAGCGTAAACTGTACTCACGAGAATTATTTCAATGAACGCAATTCAATTCTATTGTAATATTCAAAAATGTGTTCGAAATATTGAAATATGTAACTCCTAATGCAAATCAGAACGATGCCATATAAAGCATCTCCAAGTCGCGTCTTACTCGAATCCAGATCTTTCTTATTGAAAATTCATATTCTTGATACATTTCCAAGGCTGAAGCTTTGTGTTCAATGCAAATCTTCTACTGGACATCTCTTTTAGATTTTTATCAACGTTGTCAATTTATTACTATCATAGAGAGGGGATATTTTTACGTTAAGGTGTGGAATCAAGACAGACATGGTGAGGGGTGGTAAGTAATATCAATGAATAAGTTATTTTACTTAGAATTGTGGGCAGGGCACATAGTGCGTAGAACCGATGGCCGATGGGGCGGAAAGGTTCTCGAGTGGCGTCCACATAACGGAAAGCGAAGCGTAGGCCGAACCCTAACCAGATGGACGGTTGATCTGGTTAAGGTGGCGGGTAGCAGATGGATGTCAACTGCTAGGGATCGGCCCGCGTGGAATTCATTAGGGGAGGCCTTCGTCCAGCAGTGGACATAATTAGGCTGTAATGATGATGATGATGACTTAGAATTAAAGAAAAGTCTTGTGACGAACACACGTTTGTCATTAACACAGTGCAGAGTTTTTTAAGCTTTGTAAAATATGCATATTATAAAAATCACACAGCGATAAATTCAGATAATTTAATTTTGCGAGTACAAACACGAGATCGTACGAAAGAATTCCTTGCCAGTTAATTTCTAGTTATTTCAATTTCTGAATAAACATTCAACCTGGTCTTATTTAAAATAAAAATGAATGAATTTCGTTTTCCAATTACGCTTGCACTTGACCGAATCTTCAACTCATGAGCCCTCTATGTCGTTTCAAAAACACTTTCATTAAAAAAAAACCTTACCATGCCATGCTAATTTTATCTTTCTGCAGTTGAAATAGAATATACTATCCAGAAAAATATTCAAATCCTCTTGGTGTGTCCGTTGAAATTTTATAAGAGATTTATTAACTAGAAACGGCGCGTGATACTCTGATGTTTGCAGGATTTTCGCGTCACTTGATTCAAAGAATGTATATTGTTTCGCTAATGTTTATTTTCGGCTTTGTCATTTCTGTGCTGAAGTTTTTTATTGCGGTTGAAAATATTTCGGTTTTGATACCAAGGTGCTTTCACATGCAAGAAGTTAAAATCCATAACATCTGTCTACATACTAAAACATGTTAGTAATGGAAGAGTGGAATGGAACCTCCTGTAACAGGACTTAATCGTCCCACTAGCCTAGTTCCTAATACAGAATAAGGTAATATTGTAATAGAATGAAATAAATATGTTTTGATTTTTGATTTTGAAATCATATTTGTAAAGTTGCAAATAACTTACAATTCAATAAGAAGTAGGACACGCAACACGAAAGAGCTAACATTTATGTGCTAATTTTCAAATGATTATTAAGTTTAAATAATTACTGTTATCACTTCGCACAGATTAAGCCAAAACCAATTCTTCAGAACTTATTTTTTTTTTTTACCAGCAAAGTTACTGTTACGTATACTGGTTTTACAAATGTACATGAGCGGTGGTGTCATTTACTCGTACTATCAACTGAGCCGTTTTCTCGTTTGCCCTCACTGATGTAAGAATATTTTCATTTCTGTGTTTGCCCTCAACAGAAAAACTACAAAAACTTTTGTGTGTATGAACTTTTATCTATTTGTATGAAACTGGGTGTTGTATAAAAAGAACGTTTTTGCAAAGACATATTCAGTGTGCTGTCACTGTACATAACCAAAGAGTGAATTTCTTATCTAGATACAATATACATTTGTGTTACAAACTTCGGCGCAAAATCGACACGTTAAAACAAACCTATTAAAATGCAGGGGAAGTCGCTCCGAGTTACTCGTAATGTAACAGATAATGACACGTCATCGATCCTTGGGGTAACGCAAACAATCTCCTTCTACCTTTTTGTTTTAACCAAGTTTTGATTGTTAAATGAACGTATATAATGAGCGTCATGGCTCATTGGTGTGGACTGTTGCCTTCCAAAGTGGAGGGTGTAGGTTTAAATCCCGCCACGTACCAATATGGTTTCGAATTTTGGAAAATATATGTACGTTATCCGGCGTGAGGAAACCTGCGTACGCCTGCGAAGACCAATCCATCGGCCCGTTAACTTGTATTATATTTTATCAACTTTTTCCCAATTCGACCGTATATATGCTTTTTATGTTTGTTCGCGACTATCTTCGTCTTATATGAACCTATTTTGAGATATTTTTTTTGTAGGAAAGAGGATACTTCAGAGGAGTTATTATTATTATTTGGTTTTTGAGTGCTATTCAAGCTTATACAGACTTGTAGTCACTTCGACCTAGAAGATCTTTTGTGACTCGCTCCCCTTTTAGAGTTCATATAAAAGTTGGGCACTTTTTAGAGGATTACCATTATAGGGAAGTCCGGGTCTGCTGATGTTAGACCAGAGAAATCGAGAGAAACCTTTTATACGTTGTTCGCGTATATCTTCATTGAATATGAATCGATTTTGATAATTATTTTTTGGTTGCACATTTTTTTTTTATTTAAATAAAGTTATTGTTCTCATGTTCATTTCTCTTCTTTGTACATAAGCTGATAGATACTGCTAATCTATTGGCTGAACCATAATCCAATTACCACTATTCCGGCCACAAAACTCGCCTCTGTAATCCGGGATCAGTCGGGACGTGATACGAACGACAATGTTTCTGATCTCGCTAACTGACCTTTGGCTTAACTGATTTGTGATATAAGATGTTGGAAGTGTTAATTTTCAGAAAAAGTTTCTAAGACATATCGTAGTTATGTCAGTGAGATCGTGTGGAAAGATATTTGTAACAAGCTTTACGTGCGACTTCGTCCGCGTGGAATAGTTACTTTGGCCTAACGCTCTCTTTAACCCGCTACTTCGTTTATATAGGTGAGTTAAAACTGCGATATCTCGTAAGCTATTCATTTAAGTTGAATGATAAAGGGCAATTTCGTATAAAATGTATTACTTGTGATAAATAAAGTGTTTATTTGGATAAGGATTAATATCATATTTATGAAAATTTTGAAACATTCTTCATTGCTGCTCTGCTTCTATTGCTTGTAGCGTGATTATATATAGCCTATAGCCTTCCTCGATAAATGAGCTATCTAACATTGATGGAATTTTTCAAGTCGGACCAGTAGTTCCTGAGATTAGCGCGTTCAAACAAACAAACAAACTCTTCAGCTTTATAATATTAGTATAGATAATGGATCTTTAAAATTTAGTAGTAAATGTTGCCTAAATAGTATCAGTATAAGAAATCTAATTTATTCGCTAAGCTAAGGGAAAATGGCTTCTTATGACTCAGGTGCTACAGTACCTACCTTATGGAGGAGGTCAACACTTATCTTGTTAACCTTTTATGTGAAAGAAAGAATTTTTTTTTTTATTTGCGTGGTACCTTAACATGATTATTTTTAGTTTTTATATATTCTTAGAACAGTTTATCGTTTGAGAGACGTTTCACCTATCAAGGTATATCACCATTCGATACCATACCGGACAGACACTGAGCCTTCAAAAACCACCCCAGGTTTTGATGAACTCTAAGGTTTTCTCGTAATCTACAAATGACATGCACCGTGGCTGGTGATACTTTTCGGTGTTTTGTGTTTTAGCCTTTTTTATGTTATGATGTGACCAGGATGGTCTGGACCACAGATTTCCCAATACAGGAGATGGGGCAAGCCGCGTTTTTAAGTGCAACAAATACACTGGCTGCCAGTTTACGCTCTGTGAGATGAGTCAAGACGCACGAATATTAGAAGAAATTACCCAAAATGCCATCCTGTGCAATTGTAACATGCCATCAACGCAATGAATCAGTAAATTTACCAAAAAATATAATAACTTTTCACAGGTAAGAACCGAAAAGAAATTGCGACACTGGGACTGCCTATAAACTTGGCGGCTTGTCCAGTCTAATTGTATATTCGGATGTCTGTGGTCTGGACACTCACCTGATGGTAAGTGACAATTTTTTATTTAAATATTATGAATCAACTGTCCAAGCGATTCGTCAATGTTAGATTTTTGGAAATATTATTGAAAGTATGAAATATATTTAGTATTATTTTGCATCTCGAGTTCTAAACGAATAATATCCTGGACTAAGAAGAACTGTTATCCATTTGAATCATTATAGACTTATTTTGGAAGCCTGTGTATGACGTATTACTCGTAGTCAATGGTATTCTGTATATTTAAAGGTAGATACGCCACCCGTACCTCAAAAACGAACCACCAAAGAGAATACAGTTTGTAGCCTTTTGTTTAAGTAAATGTACGCTCATTCGAAATATGTGTGTATATATGTGTGCTGACGCTGCATTCGGAAAACTTTTTTCGATTGATTTGTGAGAATATCACGAATTTATACTTTTTACATTGCTCGTAGTCATAACATTTACGTCTTAAAATACAATCAAAAGGTAAATTGATTTCCACCGCAACCTGTTCACATTTCGATGTTATTTGCGATTTTAATTGGAAACTCGATACATTCCCTGGGTTCATTTATAAGTTAAAACACGGCAACTATAAGTTTAACTAGAGATTCGAGGGCTGTACTTTGAGAATAACTTTTACTTGTTTCTTAACTTTTCAAAACCATTTAAGGCTTTTCTTAACTATATTTTATGTTCCAAGTGTACAGGACGGTCAGGACGCTCACCTGATGGTAAGTGATACGCCTGATCGTGATAGACCGGTATTGAGACAACATTTGATAAACAGTTGTAATGGAGAATATGTACTCCATCAATGCTGCGCTGCGCCCATCACCCGAGACCACAGACGTTCGTCCCTTATATGCGGTAATTTTACTAGCTACAGTGCCCTCCTTCCGAGACACGGAAGTGCACAACACTTCTATTTCAAGGGACGACATCTGGCACTACGGTGGCCTATATAGACGATTCAGTGTCGAAAAAATAAATAAACACCGAGTAAAATATTGATTGTATAACTTTAGATCTGTCCTCGTGGTCTAGTGGTATGAAAGTTCAGATCGCTGCGTGATCAGAGGGTCGTGGTTTTGAATCCAACGGGAAGTCAGAATGTTTTCCAAATTTTGGTAGCTTCGGCGTGGAGACTTATCGCGGATTATTGTTTGTAAAGATTGTTGTCCTAGCGAGTTTTGAGCGTCTGCAAAATATGAATTATGATTAACGATTCTCCTTTATTTTATTTTCGCTTCTAACACCTATGGCATGCTATACTGATAATCATTTCTTTTCTTCATTGTTACCATATTATGTGGCAACCCTGAAGTACCGCGATAACTTTGTACGAACAACTCCACAACAACACTGGATGTTTTAGTTCTACGGAAACTCGATATAAGTTTCTAGCAAAAATGCACGTCATCTACATTCGTTTATTAATACAATGACTATTGAAAAAGAGGACAAAATTATGTGTTTTTGAAAACTAAGCAACGAAAATCAGCGTATCTGATACTGAGTCGTCTAGGTAGATACCACCGCAGTGTCAGATATCGTCCCGTGGATCAGGGCAGCTGTAGCTAGCTAGTAACATTACCGGGTATAAGAGATCTAACATTTGTGCTCTCGGGTGACAGGCGCAGTTCGGTATAGACGAAAATAATGACTAGGTTCTTTAATTTCCCTTAAAAAAATCTGCTATGGTCAGGCGTATCACTTACCGACATGTGAGCGGACTGACCACCTTGTTCACCAAATGAATAACGTAACCTTTAGCTTTCTAATATCAGGAGCAACAATAACAATATTACATAAATGGGACGACCCATTTGGTGTTGCGGTTGAGTGGTCGACTGCAACACCAAGGGTTCCGGGTTCGATCCCCGGGCAGTACAAACATTTGTGTGCATGAACATGTCTGTTTGTAATGGTCTGGGTGTTTTCTATGTATGATATGTATGTATTTACGAAAAAAAAATGTATTTAAGTATATTTATCCGTTGTTTAGTACCCATAATACAGGCTTCACGCTTAACTTGGGGCTAGATGGCGCTGTGTAAATGTCAGTGGATTTATTTATTTATTTATATTTACATAAATATGATACATCACAAAATACGTAGGCAATATATCTAATTTTAAAAGCCACAGCGTAGGTTTATATTTCCGTTACAGTCCCAAACCCCACCGTGCTACATTTCATCCCAAAAAAACAGTTCCTGAGGGACGACCAATATTTTTGCAGCGAGAGAAATATCTTTCGGGTGAAGCGACGGGTAATAGGATATAAAGCTGGTTCAAATATAAATAAAACACCTTATAGAATATAGAAGCTCGTTTGTTTACCGTTTTAAATTATTCTTTAT
This sequence comes from Leucinodes orbonalis, assembly GCA_019425675.1. NCBI lineage: Eukaryota > Metazoa > Arthropoda > Insecta > Lepidoptera > Crambidae > Leucinodes > Leucinodes orbonalis. The sequence goes on along the minus strand of PQWD01008334.1, from coordinate 103,914 downwards.
AATAATAGTTTTCGACAGGCCAATTGCGTAGCGGTTAGCGCATTGCGAATCGCTAAAATCAAGATCAAGCAATTATCGTAAAGATATTTATAACAGTCTATGAGAAGAACATATCCCGCCGGATCAGCAAGTTGAAGTGGCAGTGGGCTGGTCACGTATGTCGCAGAACCTATGGCCGTTGGAGCAGACGAGTTCGGGAGTGGAGGCCGCTACTTGGCAAGCCTAGCGTAGGACGCCCTCCGGCCCGATGGACCTACGACTTGCGAAAGGTCGCTGGTGGAAGCTGAATGAGAAAAGCGGAGGACCGGGATATCTCGAGCAAAATGGGGGAGACCTATGTCCAGCAGTGGACTGCGATAGGTTGAAGAGAGATGGGAAGAACAATATAAAGTATATTTAATGAAATTTTATGTCTCCGTACTCTCTCGTCTCGTCTCCGTCGGTGGCTCAGTGGTGTGGACTGTCGCCTTCCTACCGGGAGGGCTGAGGTTCAAATCCCGACACGTACCAATCATCATCATCATCATCATTACAGCCCATTATGTCCACTGCTGAACGAAGGCCTCCCCTAATGATTCCACGTGGACCGATCCCTTGCAGTTGACATCCATCTGCTACCGCACTTAACCAGATCATCCGTCCATCTGGGGGGTCGGCCTACGCTTCGCTTTCCGTTACGGGACGCCACTCGAGAACCATTCCGCCCCATGGCCATCGGTTCTACGCACTATGTGCCCTGCCCACTGCCACTTCTAACTTGCTAATCCTCTGGCTATGTCGGTCACCCTAGTTCTCCTACGGATATCATCGTTCGATTTTATCGCGTAGGGAGACACCTAACATACCTCTCCATAGCAGCTGAGCAACCTTGAGTCTATTCAAGAGGCCCTTAGTGAGCGACCACGTTTCGCTTCCGTTATTCATAACTGGCAACCACACTGGTCAAAGACCTTCGTCTTGAGACACTGAGGTATTTTGGACGAAAAGTCTGCCTTAACTTCCCGAACGCTGCCCATCCTAATTGGATTCGCGAGAAACTCCTTCTCGAAGTTGGACCACCCATTTGACTACCTGTCCCAGGTACACTAATTCGTCAACAACTTCGAGGACAGAACTTCCAACTGATAATCGGTATAGGTACGACTGGCATAGACATGACTTTCGTCTTGTCCATGTTCATTTAAGACGTACCAATGTATTTCGAATTTTCGAAAAATATATGTACGTTATCCATGCTCTTACGGTGAAGGAAAACATCGTGAGGAAACCTTCATGCACGCCTGCGAAGAGATTCGAAGGTTGTGTGTGAAGTCGTCCAATCCGCACTAGGCCCGCGTGGACGACTAAGGCCTAATCACCCTATACGGGTAGGCTCGTGCCCCTCGGTGGGGACGTTTAATGAGCTGATGATGATGATGATGATGATGTACTCTCTCAGGCTAATAAACCCCCGGAATACGATGGAAATATTGATGAAGACGTGGAGCCGACGCGAGATGTCTTTAGTCACATTCCAAGTACCACATCCGTATTTTTACGCATTACACATCCCACGACCAGCCCTTGCAAGTTGCTTGACTTGTTGATCGTCAACTTAGCACAAAAGCTGCTACACTATCGAGCCTTAGTATGTGTATACACTTGCAGATATATCCAAGGACTATTGCGGTGTCATGGAGTCAAATATCAAATGTGTTAAGATATTTATTTAGAGTTACGCAAAGCAAGGGATTCGAAAAATCTGAGTCACGAATCAAATGAAAAACATAAATCACGCTGCGGGTCGATTTACATGTAATTGTTTATTTCAGCATTGACGACCTATTTGTGGTATTTATTTATTTATTTATTTACATGAAACATGGTACAATTATTGGTGGTAATATTCAAATGAAGTTTCACAAGTTTCGCCAAAAATATGGCATGTAAAAGTTAACTAAAGCGATATTACATATATTAGTTTAAGAACTCGCTAACATGATAAAAATTCTTCTCAAGAAGCCACAACTGTAATTTTTTAACAAATAATGTATTATTCAATATTTTTAGGCTATTTGGAATCTTATTATATATTTTGACACACATATTTAAACAATTTTTCATGTATAAAGTGTAAGTTTTTATAGTAATGGTAAAAATGTTAGCTGCAACACTAAAAGTTTCAGTTTTCATCACCGTTTAGTATAAATATTTGTGCCGTGCCGTTTGCATTGGTCTGGATGTGTTCTATGTATTTGAGTATGTACCTGTATTAAAAAAAGATAAACCTGAAATTGACTCTTTATGAGGCTGTTTGTCTGGGCATAAAATTATAAATAGATTTTTTATTTATTGTGGTGCTTTTATGGTATATTAAACAGAGCCTTTTTAAAACCGAAAACCGCTACCAGTCGCGCAGTATCAGAGCCAAGACGCAGAAGTATGGTTTAATTTTTAATAATTGTTACAAATATTTGCTATACACACATATAAAAACGTACATCAGTTTTGTTGTTGTTTTCGGAACACAGAAATTATTATTCTTTTGTTATGTATCTCCATGCGAAAGGTTGCTAGTCAGATGCAAAATGGGGGGACATATATCCAACAGTGGAGTGCGATAGGTTTAAGAGAGGGAGATGTATCTCCTTCAACTTCTCTACTATATTGAATGGTTTTGCTGTAATCTTCACAACTGAAAGGCAGATTTCCGCTGTTGGATAGCGGTTCCTATAAAACATTAATCCGAATGAGAAAGCATTGCTACCTGTTCTACTGAATGTTTTGTGGAAGAAAGTTCAATATTCAATCGAGCAACATCTGCCACGAGTACCATTAATATATTATTGTACATTTTAGGTCTTGATTCGATCACCAACGAACCACGTGTACACCAGCACGGTTCTGCGACTGCCAATGGAAAGAATGACCACGATCGAGGTGTCCCCGATCACCTACAAGACGGACTCCGCGCTCCGCTCCCTATCTCCAGAGCAGCGACAGTGTTTCTTCCAGAACGAGAGAAGTCTGGAGTACTATAAGTTCTATACTGACAGCAATTGTAAACACGACATCTTTGTTACCAAATCTAAGAAGATGTGTAACTGCACTCTTTATAATTGGCCAAGTGAGCAATCGCTATTTTTATGAGCTTTTATTCAACTTGCAATTTTCCCGGGTGGAATCGAGCAACTTTATTTTAAATAGTTTTTATGATAGATCTATACTAGTAACAAAATGTTGTCACGCATGTATTTTGTTTTAGGAAAATCAGCAGCCGAGCCTATTTGCTCTACTAAACAGGATTTTGATTGTATCGACGATGTCAAAGGTGAGTTCATGTTGAATTTAGATAAGAAAATAATTGTCACCACCCCTTCTTTTTCCGCGGATGCCGTAAGAGGCGTCTTAGGTCAACAGCGAGGTTACCACCATCTCTTAAAGTAGATTACTACGCCTTTTTTTGGTACAAAAATACTGACGTATCATTATAGTAATACTGTTTGAAGAGATTTCGGTAATTTCCCTAAACTCATGGTCAGGTCATGTCGTAGCAATTACGATGTTGTTACGAGCAATTAATATGAATTGTATGTTGGTTGCAGAATGTTCAAAATATTATCTCGAATATTCTTTCTCCATTATTTAGATTGTCATTTAAAAAATCGCATGTTGTAAACCACGCTCTATTCAGAGTGCGAGACTGTAAATCACGGCGTTCGGTTATGAAACTCTTGACAAACAACCGGCCAGTGTTAATCGAAAAGGCACAGTTGAATAAATACGGCCGGTTGATGCACCATTTTGTATATTCTGTTCTCAATGCGGAGACGCTCTTATTTTGTTTGTTGTTTATGTGGAATGTTCTGTAGTCATTGTCAGTTTTGTAGTCAGTTGAACTAATCAATAAGTTCATCTAATGAACGCGTTATTGATGTTTATTATAACACATTTTTGTAGCTGTAGATAATTGATAGTTAAAAATTGTTGTAAATAAAATTTAAAGATATGGTTTTATATGATTATTTGTAACGACGGCAAACATTATAAAATGTAAGAACACCAGAAACCAGCTTTTTTAGAGGAGTCTGGAACACAGAGTATCAGATATCATCATCAGCTCATTAAAAGTCCCCACCGAGGAGCACGAGCCTACCCGTATAGGGTGATTAAGCCTTAGTCTTCCACGCGGGCCCAGTGCGGATTGGACGACTTCACACACAACCTTCGAATCTCTTCGCAGGCGTGCATGAAGGTTTCCTCACGATGTTTTCCTTCACCGTAAGAGCGTCGGATAACGTACATATATTTTTGAAAATTCGAAAATACATTGGTCACGTACCAATGTTTTCGTATCGGGATTTGAAACTCAGCCCTCCCGGTAGGAAGGCGACAGTCCACACCACTGAGCCACCGACGCTCTATCAGATATGGTATAGTTTATTATGATATTATGTTAAAAGCTGATGCATTAAACTGTTTTATCAGCCTTAGATTTATAAACGTTTACAGCTGAAATGAAAATAAGTTTTGAAAAAAAAAAAAATCAAACCACCGATAAGCAGTTGCCGCCGATTACTATCTTAGTAATGTAATTAACATCAACTAAAAGGGCGCTTTCATCATCAGCTCATTATACGTCCCCACCGAGGGGCACGAGCCTACCCGTACAGGGTGTATAGGTCGTAGTCATCCACAGGTCGTGGGCAGGCCCAGTGTGGATTACCCTACTTTAGACACAACCTTTGAATCTCGTAGGCGTGCGCAGGTTTCCTCACGATGTTTTCCTTCACCGTAAGAGCTTTGGGTACATATAATTTCGAAAATTCGAAAAGTCATCAGTCAGTAAATTGGTACGTGGCGGGATTTAATCCTACATCCTCCAGATCGGATGGTAGTAGTCCACACCAACGAACCTCCGACACAGGGCAGGTGCGCCTTAGGCCCACGTTAAGGCTTACGACTTATTTCAAACTGTTTTATTGAAATGCAGAAACTTCTTCCTTTTAACCCTTTGAAATGAAGTCTTTAGGCATCAAAACAACAGATGTTCAATTGTGTCTGGATTCATACGTTTAAGGTTAATATGAATTCGTGAATAATAAAAGACGAACAACAAAGAAGACAAATCTCCGCTTACAACTATGTATCTCCGCGGTCAACATGCTGACGATTTTCCCACCGGGATAGTAAGTGCTAAACCGGCGTTAACTTCGCGGATGTAATTCTTGGCAGACCAGATAAAATGCACTTTATCTATACTACTTCAAGACTCAATTCAAGTAATCGCTGTGCTTTAAAATTATCACAAAGATTCTCGCCGTTGAGGAGGATTTGCAGTTGATGAAATTATTTATTAAGGCGCTTTTGGATTAAATGTACCGCGAACAAGTGTTTAATCAAGGGATTGGGAATTTCACGGGGATACAATGTTAGCTTTTAATCTGCCACTAGCATTGTAAACATTGTAGGTATTACAAGATAGCTCAATTCAAATATAAAGAACAAAAAAGGTACATTTGTCTTGTATTTTAAATCCTTCTGAGCGTTAAATCAGTATACAGGGTGGAAACGTGAACATTGGCAACTTTTAAAAATAAGAACCTACTCGTGACTTAAAGTGCAAGTTTGTGATTGCTCAGTGCATTGCAATAATTTATTTATTTATGCTTTTTTTGGTGACCCATGTAGTACCTATAATGGTCCATGAATATAGACATTGGACACTACACCAAGGGTTCCGAGTTTGATTCCCAGGTATATAGACATTTGTGTGCATGAACATGTCTGTTTGTAATAGTCTGGGTGTTTCTATGTGCAATATGTATGTATTTACAAAAATATATACCTACCCTTACAAGAAGCTTCTCGCTTTATATGGGGCTAGATGACATTGTGTGAGGATCAGTGGATATTTATAAAACTTTTTTAAAAATCTAATGGAATTAGGTTCCCATAAAGACATTCCATAATATGAGTACAATAATAAGTCAAATGGATGCAAGATAAATTCAGCCTGTATATTGAAGTGGCGAAGCTGTATGTAAGTAACATTATTAAAATTTCTTCATGCTGTTGAAGGTAAAGTGGCGTATTGGCTAGTGTTAATTTGACGATTGCACAAGTCAATCAAATGTCACAATGACCGTCTGATGGTTGACAGAAAAATACTATCTCGAGTCTCGCGCTTCGGAAGCCGTTGGTCCCGGCAAAGATCTTAGGAATCTTAGAACAAACTTAAGCCGTCAACACCCGCTAATCCGCTGGGCCTGCGTGGTGGGTAACGACCCAATATTCCCATAGCTATGCTGTGAAAAGACCTGACCCTGCAGTAATAAAATAATTGTTATAGGGAGGTAATGATGATCCATGCATATTCTATTTCACAGAAGCAACTCGGATGTGATAATCCAAATTCTGGATCTCCGAGCAAGTTTACGTCACTATGCAGGATATTATTTACTATCATCAGCTCAATCAAGTGTGTGCCTTATTTGTCCGCGCGGGTTCAGTGTGGATTGGCTGACTTCACGCACAACTTTATAACCATTTCGCAATACACAGGTTTCCTCACGACGTGTCGGATATACGTACAGATAGTTTTGAAAATTCGAAATGACATCAGTACGTGGTGGGATTTGAACCTGCACCAGAACGGAAGACAAAGGTGCACACCAGTGAACTCTAATATTACTTTTAGATATATTATTATTATAAGACTTGCTTAAGGATATTTTGATCACTGTCAAGATATCTTGAAGCAAGCTATCGTAAGAGATCCTCAGAAACTTTTGTGTGCCACTGATAAATCAAATCAACGTCGAATCGGCGCTAATTTGTCGGGGGAGCTGCCAAGATTGGCTCGAAACTAGATTTATAAGATGTTTGCATGGGGCGTTAGTTGGCGTATCTTTCGCATCATCAGCTCATTAAACGTCCCCACCGAGGGGCACGAGCCTACCCGTATAGGGTGATTAGGCCTTAGTCGTCCACGCGGGCCCAGTGCGGATTGGACGACTTCACACACAACCTTCGAATCTCTTCGCAGGCGTGCATGAAGGTTTCCTCACGATGTTTTCCTTCACCGTAAGAGCGTCGGATAACGTACATATATTTATCGAAAATTCGAAAATACATTGGTACGTGTCGGGATTTGAACCTCAGCCCTCCCGGTAGGAAGGGGACAGTCCACACCACTGAGCCACCGACGCTCTCGTATCTTTCACGTTAACTCACTAATTCTTTGTTTGTAGAGATAATTTAAAAATGAGTGTGATTTTAGTTCAAACAACTATCGACCTCGGCGATGGCGTCGGTGGCTCAATGGTGTGGACTGTTGCCCTCCTAGCGGAAGGGCTGTGGTTCAAATCCCGCCACGTACCAATGTGTTTTCAAAATTTCAAAAATATATGTACGTTATCCGATGCTCTTGTGGTGAAGGAGAACATCGTTAGGAAACCTGTGCACGCCTGCGAAGAGATTCAAAGGTTGTGCGTGAAGTCGTCCAACCCGCACTGGGCCGCGTGGACGACTAAGGCCTAATCACCCTATACGCGTAGGCTCGTGCCCCTCGGTGGGGACGTTTAATGAGCTGATGATGATGATGTCAGACATAGGTGGTAAAATAAATACAGATGTTTTGGTGATAGTTGAATATATATCACTATGCCTTGCCTTTAGTAGGCGTACAAATTTTTACATGTTAATGGTAATTATATCAATTATATTTTAGTTATAAGTTATCAAAGTAGAATACAATTATAAAAATACAATATAATAATGTCACGAGCCAAAATTATCAAATAATAAGAAATATTTCGAGGAGCGTCGGTGGCTCAGTGGTGTGGACTATCGCTTCCTACCGGGCGGGCTGAGGTTCAATCCCGACACGTACCAATGTATTTTCGAATTTCGAAAAATATATGTACGTTATCCGACTCTCTTACGGTGAAGGAAACATCGTGAGGAAACCTTCATGCACGCCTGTGAAGAGATTCGAAGGTTGTGTGTGAGGTCGTCCAATCCGCACTGGGCCCGCGTGGACGACTAAGGCCTAATCACCCTATACGGGTAGGCTCGTGCCCCTCGGTGGGACGTTAATGAGCTGATGATGAAAAATATTTATAAAGAAGGTATGTCAAAATTAAGGCACTTGTATTATATTTCACATTTTAACAGTAAAAAATTCTGTTAATGTATGGTTGGTTTTCCTTTTTAGTAACTTTAGTAATGAGTAGATATAAGAATAAAAATGTATTTATTGTCTCTTTTTCAACATTTCACAAATAAAAATTCAAAAATTAAATAACAAGTACTATGAGACAAATGGAAGGAGCTCAGCTGAGTTTGCAACGAGAACAATCCCGAGCATCGCTGTTTTTCAGCCTTTACCCTCTGAGATGTTGTTGGAAGGCCTAGGTTATGCTTGGTTGACAATATTTAACTTTTATTAGCAAATAACATGTAAATTAAAGCAGTTATAAGCCGAGTCATCGAATTACTATTCGTGGATGTTACATTATTTGGTTACTATACTCGTACTACAAAGTGGCTTGCGGTTTCATCGCCTGTCCGGTCGCTAATTACTTTGGCTTTGGGTAATTAGTGCGGTAAATGTATATCGGAAGCGGATGCAGTTCAAAATGAATATTGAATCCAAGTATCATGCGTTGTTTTGCTAGAGATATTAATGGATTTAAATAATCTTTTCATAACTGAAAGGCTTGCTTTGTTCCTACTAGTGGTAAGTGATACGCTATGGTCAAGCGTATCACTTGATGTAGTGTTGGTGGAAACTGATAACAGTACCTCTCATTATTATCTTCCAATACTTGCCTGCGCCAGTCATACGTGACAACAGATGTTATGTCTCTTAAATCCGTAATCTCACAACAGTGCCCTTTCCAAAACACTAAAAGATACTCTTTGTTTTACGGGACAATATGTGCACTGCGGTGGCACTGCAAATATTAGCGTGTACTAGGGTACACATCTATACATAAAAATAACATGTCTGTTTGTAATATGGAAATAACCATTTATAATAATAATAATAATAATAGTTCTTTATTTCAGATAAATGCAAAATCCATAAAATGTTAGTAAACAAAATCTGTGAAATCACTTATATCTATGTTAGTTTAAGCAAAATGTTTAAAAATAAATATATTATTGCGTAAATATTTTGATGGAGTGTTTATACATCACCCCATCATACTTATCAGCAATGGCCCTTAGAATGGTGTTGGGACTCCCACGCACTCTGCTTAGCAGTGAGGCTACTCTTTTTCTTAAGCAGGCGGCAAATCCATCTACTCGTGCATCTGCGAACATACTAGATGCACTGCAGAAACGCGGGAGACCCAACAACATCCTAAAGGCGTTATTATATTGGACGCGAAGGGTATTGACGGTTCCTTTAGTATAAGTGAACCACAGACTGCTCGTGTAAAAAGTTTGACAAAATGATTTGAAGAGCATTATTTTTACTTCCTTGGAGCAGCGAGCAAATCTGCGGACCAACATATTCGCCCTCACCGTCAACGCCCTTCGCTCCCTCTCTATATCTTGTTCATCTTTAAGGTTATCGGCAAGCACATGTCCCAGATACTTAAACTTAACAACTCTGCTAAGTACCTTACCACTCAACACAAGTGGTGGCACAGACATTGGGCTTTTACCTCCCGGACAGAAAACCATAAACTGACTCTTTATAGCATTATACTGCAAGCCATGACTCGCAGCATAAGCCTCACAGTACGTCAACATATCTCTAAGGGCTCTGATAGAAGGCGCCAGCAGCACCATGTCATCGGCATAGCTCAAGTTATTAATGCTAACTCCATCAATTTTGCAACCAACTGGTAAGCCACTGAGGCCCTCTATCAGGCCGTTTACATAAAGGTTAAACAGCTTGGGAGAGGTAATACCTCCCTGTCTTACACCACACTCCAACCCATATGAATCAGACAGACAGGTCCCCCATTTGATGTAATTAACTTGGTGAGAGTACCAGTACTCAAGAACAGAACATAAGTCCCCTGGCAACTTGGTTTGTCTAAGCTTAGTCCACAATATGTCATAACATACCGTGTCAAAAGCCCTCGACAGGTCGAGAAAGCACGCATACACCGGTGTCCGCCTATCCACATAATAGCGTACCGTGTGCTTAAGGCTGAGAATAGCACTCTCCGTAGAAAGCCCCGGTTTAAACCCAAATTGTGCATCGTGAAGCTGTAGGTTCAGCTCCAAATTATCCAAAAGCATTTATTTCTTCATGCATATGAATTTGGTATAGACGGCACAAAATAACAATTTTATAAAATACTAGGTGGTAGACTCGATACTGAGTCGTCTAGGTAGGTACCACCGCAGTGCCAGATATCGTCCCGTGAAACAGGAGTGTTATACATTGTGTGTTTCGATGAGGACTGGGCATGTAGTGCTAGTGAAATTACCGGGTATAAGAGACCTTACATCTATTTTCTCTGGTGTCGGGTGCAGTGCGGCGTTGACGAGAAGTAATAATTGTCTATCAGTTGTTGATCTCCGTCAATGCCGCTCTGTCATGGTCAGGCGTATCACTTACCATCAGGTGAGCGTCCTGATCGTCTCGTACACTATAACAAAAAAAATACTTTTTTTTAGATAAATCTTTTTTATTTGGAACAATAATGTATTCTTGATCCGCGGTTACGTGAAAGGCACGCTTTTACGTAAGCTATATAAGATTATGTTTTATTGTGGTAGAATTTTTTAAACCGCGGAGCACAGCTAGTAAAAAATGAAAACTTAAAATGAAAAGTGTTTATTCAGTTTAGGTCTTTACAGAACACTTAAAAAACAACAGCGGAACAGCCATGCTTCTGCACGAGTAGGCCGAGTTCTACTCAACTGGAGTGATCCGGAGTGGTATCACGGCTTTAAAGCAAACGGGAGACAAACAACACTTGCGTTATATTTCGACAAGTGATTTAGTTGAACGGAGACCAAAACTTAGGAGTGAAGGGAAACAGTTTTAATTTACATTGATTTCTATTATTCTAACTTATTCTTAGGGTCAACAGTTATCCGACGCTACTTTCAAGTTCTGTATAGTGCACGCGAATGGACACAGGAGACACGAAAGTACCTGCTTTATTTGAGGTGAAACCCCACAGTCACAACGTTTGACTGCTCAAGGAAGCCCCACTTCACCATATTTTCTCTTATGCAGCCAACCTATGATTGCAAGCGGTTGAGTGATTTCTAAGTAGGCTACGTTAAAGTGCAACCATCCAAGTTGTCCACACCATCGGCAGTTCTTTAGCTGCAGGCAAATCCGGCGGAGTTGGAAACTTCATCTGCCAAATTCGCTCTCTAGCCGTCCGGGTGTCCTCTTATAATAAATGTTTATTATGCACATTATACATAAACCCTAGAAAAATACAACAAACCAAAAGAGACACCAATAAACAATCGAAACCAGTTGAGCAATAGTCCGAACTAACAAAATATTGCACAGTTCGTACGAGTTTTGCTTACTCGCTACCAAACTTATGCCAAACTCGGTATATCAAAGAAAATAAAAAACTCACTTTGCAACGTACGTTGAAAGTTTATTGTTGTCGTTTGAGCAAGGGATTGTTGGAACCAGAAGTATAAGTTCATATAGCACTTTCATGTGAGTCTGCGAGTATAGTACCAATAAAGGTTTTGCTATATACAGGGTGAATTTTGAATGATTGGCATTCATTTGACGTATTTATAATTCATATTATGGAACATTTTATGGGAACTTAATACCATTTAGATTTATAATAAAAGTTTAACAAAATAAACGATTATAAATAAGTTGTCGCATTGCATTCAGAAATTCGATTATATTTTATAACTTTTACTACTTTATAAAGCGCCCACACGCCGCCCGCCCCACCGCGCTTGCTCCGCCCTCACCATAACGTGCACCGTGAACCTTCCTCACCCAATATGTCATATTTTTTTAAATAACTTTATTTTATTGTAATATTCATCATCATCAGCTCATTAAACGTCCCCACCGAGGGGCACGATCCTACCCGTATAGGGTGTTAGGCCTTAGTCGTCCACGCGGGCCTAGTGCGGGTTGGACGACTTCACGCACAACCTTTGAATCTCTTAACAGGCGTGCGCAGGTTTTCTCGCGATGTTTTCCTTCATCGCAAAAGCGTCGAATAATGTACATATAATTTCAAAAACACATTGGTACGTGGCGGGATATGAACTCAGCCCTACCGGTAGGAGGGCAAAAGTCCACACCATTGAGCCACCGACGCTCATTGTAATATATGTATTGATCAATTGCAATTTTACTCGTACATGATTATAAGGGTTTAAAATATTTGATTTTTGTATCAATACGTTTGTTTCATATTTGGGGGATGTACTTTGAATGAGGAGTAGGTTTTATTAAAAAAATGCCAATGTTCTAGATTTCACCCTGTATAAATAGTATTGCCATAAATGACCATTACATGGCATTTGTTTTATTAAAACCTCGATCGTGGTTAATTTGATTACATTTTTGCAAACCCTAATAAAGTCGGTACTTGTTAACAATTTTTGTGCTTACCGCTTGACTTCTGAAGCTGAAATAATACCTCATCATCAGCTCATTAAACGTCCCCCGAGGGGCACGAGCCTACCCGTATACGGTGATTAGGCCATAGTCGTCTACGCAGGCCCAGTGCGGATTGGACGACTTCACAAACAACCTTTGAATCTCTTCGCAGGCGTGCATGAAAGTTTCCTCACGATGTTTTCCTTCACCGTAAGAGCATCGGATAAAGTACATATATTTTCGAAAATTCAAAAACACATTGGTACGTGTCGGGATTTGAACCTCAGCCCTCCAGGCGACAGTCCACACCATTGAGCCACCGACGCTCTAATAATAATACCTAACCTATTCAAAAATATGTCAATATCTAAAGGAAGAAACTTTGCCTATGCTACCTCTGGTAACGTTTCGCAGGCAATTTCATTTCTTAAATTAGAGCGTATTCTTAATTGAAAGTCCGTCTATTTTGTAACCGCTGGCATTGTGAAATATATAGTGTGGTGTTACTTTTCTTATACTCGTTTGTGTGACAATAATGACAATACAGCTTCCCGAAAACTTTGGCGCAAACTAATCTCGACGAGGTCTGATTAATTTATCAAGCCCTACACAACACCCGGTAACTTTCTCGAGTTGGTGAGTTACGAGTTTGTAAGAAGACACAAGCAGGGGTACACACCGATAGCTATATTAGACGACCCATTTGGTGTAATGGTTGAGACGTCGGCTACTACACCAAGGGTTTTGGGTTCGATCCCCGGGCAGCCCAAACATTTCTGTGCATGAACATGTCTATTTGTATTTGTCTGGGTGTTTCTATGTATAATATGTATGTATTTACAAAAAGTATATAAGTATATTCATCCGTTGTTTAGTACCCATACTACAGGCGTGATGGATGTTCATGTATTTATATAATCTTTAGATAACGAACAGTTTCCATCCGTCTATCTAAGACGTGAGTAAGAAATAAGCATGATCACTGGGTCCTGGGATCGTAAGAACTATTTCATATTATTACAAATCTAGATAAAAATAACGGTTGCTAGCTCTACGCTCTCAAACTCATGTTTATGGATTTTATAGGCTTCATTTAGGTGGGCAAGTAAATTAAATGACAAAAAATTTAAAACCAAAAGATGACACATACAATTAATAGCAAAAACTATGAAACCATTTTAATAAACGCAACATTTAATATAGTTCTAGAACAACATTCATAAACTATGCATACTAACTACAAAGGCGTGACGTCATAATTAAGTAGCCATTTGTATGAAGCGATTTTGCGAAAGTCCATTAACGTGTTTTTTGAATTGGGAAACCTCTGTGAGTTTTATGTTCTATTATTAAGCAGTCTATCGATACCATAGCTGAAAAAAAACATCATCCTATTGAGATTACGAAACACTTAGTACAAGGGAGACAGCGCACTGTTTGGGAATAATAATACACCAACGTTTTAAAAGTAGGAGCACTGTATTATTTTCATTTGTCACTTCATTATGACGTTACGAGTAATATAAAGATACAGTATACAGTGATATCGCATCCTTTCTCACCCCTTAGATTGGAGCACACGGTTTCTTAAGTATAATCTCAATTGCTGATTTGCATTAAGGCACAATTAATTTGATTTCTACTTTGTACCTAAGTTATGTTATTTTTAGTCCATAGCTATGTATTTGTTTTTATATTTTATACGCAAGTTTTATTAGCCTAAAATTAAGGCAACACTTATCATGTATTCCTGTGTGTAAAATATTGAATTGAATTTGCTAAGTGTATGGCAAGCGTAGCGTAGGACGCCCTCCGGCCCGATGGACCGACGACTTGCGAAAGGTCGCTGGTGGAAGCTGGAAGAAAAGCGGAGGACCGCGATGTCTGGCGCAAAATGGGGAGACTAATGTCCAGCAGTGGACTGCAATAGGTTGAAAGAGAAGAGAGAGAAGTGTATGTTCTTGTTGGTTGTCCAAATAATAAATAAATCTCACTTATATCTCAATCTCAGCTATATATGTTGGTATTGGTTACCCACGTACTGTAGGTGATTTAATGCACGTCTCGATTTTAATTTTAATAATTATTTTTTGACTACTAATACTATTAAGATTTATTTGTTACTGACGATATTTCTCCTATTATTGTCAAAAACGTAACCTTTCCTGAGAGACAAATAATTAGATCCGAATCTGTAACGAACGATGCCTTAAATTAAATACCTGAAGGTATACTAAACTTTTAAAATATTCAGGCGTTGAATTGTTTCAAGTATGGTATTGCTTTCGCAAAACGCGTTGGAAAAATATGTAACAATAACACTGTTGTTTGACTCATGCCGAATATCTCAATTTTTCATGTCAATTATTCCTTCTGATATCGACAGAATTTTTAAACAAAGTTTCGTCGCATTACTTTGTATTTCAGGCCGCATACTGCTTTTTACTTACAAAATAGCTATTGTGAAGCATATGTTTGAATATTAATTATATTATTAGCTATAGCCCAGTTATTGACTAGATGCCTTTGAAAAAATAATAATAAACTTTTATTACAAAGAAAAAAAAAACTAGCACATGAAAGACATAACAAAAGTATCTTATTGCTTAAGAGCAATCTCACCTTAACAACCTTCAATAAGATCTTATTTCTTTATTTTGGGATGTATGCAGAACAAAAGCAAATAAAACAGAATAAATTAAGTTAAAAAAATATTTTAAAAAAAATATTAATGTTCGGACGGTCAGAACGCTCACCTGATGGTAAGTGATATGCCTGACCATGACAGAGCGGCATTGAAGAAGACTACAACTGACGCCCGACACTAGCGACAATAGATCTTAGGTCTTATAAACCCGGTAATTTCACTAGCTACAAATTGTGAACTAAAGACCTTGCTAGCAATTAGTCTCGAAGGCACTCATTACGGCAAGTCAAGACATGTACCAATGTTAATTTTGTTTGATCGTATGTATCATGAAACTAAGTTATGTGACGTTTAAAAATAAACAGCGTTTCTACAATGACAATGTTTTATAATCCGCTACCGAGCATGATGACGGGGTAAGAGATACTCTTAAAGAAAATATCTTTTGGTAAAATAATATTTACCGCAACTTATGCTGGGATTTCTCTTCCACCTATCGCAGTCCACTGCTGGACAAAGTCTCCCCCATTCTCCGTTTTTCGCATCCAGTCTCCACCAGTGACCCTTGTCCGTGCAAAATATTTATAGCAACAGTATTGTGATATTGCCTTGAGTACCAAGATATATTTTATGATCCCTTCCAACTCATAAATGCAATTGTATGCAATTGTATACTATTTAATTTCACTTTAAGATTACTTTGTAAACGTAATGAAAAAAGCTAATTTGAATTTAAATTGTGAACACAATCAATGTAAAACAGAGCTCATGGATTAATTTGGAGCAAATAAATTTCCCCACCTTAATAATTTGAAAGTACAAAGCATCAAAAGTCAAGTCCACAGATTAAAGTTCAAAGGTGTTATGCGATGAGTACTCAGTTCTTCCGCCCAATATAAAATTAATCAACCGTTTAATTTACGAATTGCGATAGATGTACCTATTTGTGTTGGGAATAAAATAATTGAAAAATCTTGGATGAAATTCATAGTAAACGTTGGATGAGAGAGGCGAACTCAAACTCAAAAATGTTTTATTCAAATAAATCATTCAAATAATCATTCAACCTTCTTTCAATTGTCCCTTCTTTATAAGTTGGTTGTCTGGAAGAATTACTATTTAGTAATAAGGCCGCAATTGTACTTTTTTCCTGTGCAGAATTTTGTTAAGTGTTTAATTGTTTTGTGCAATAAAGAATTTTATCTATCTATCTATCATTCAATGACATTTTTGAATTTACCACCGGTTCGGAAGGTAGTTGTTCTAACGAGAAACTCCGGCAAGAAACTCGTGTATTACTCTTTAAAAAATGGGCTTACATGGTTCTCATTTCATGACAATTTTATATAATACTATTGGTTTCTAACATTGATTTTGACATAGCTTCATATGTCTAATTTATATTTGGTCTTAATGTGCTTTCATTGTTTCCATGTAAAAATAATGTAATGAAAATGATAACAAATAACAAATAATAATAATAATTATAGGCTAAATAGTCTTAACACTGCGAGTTACAAGATAGTGCAAAATAAGAGAGAAATATGCCCAGCAGCTGTAGATTGCAAGACTTTGAAGACAGAGAAAGATACTTTTTTTTTTCCTGATTTTCCCAAAAAGTTTTGTTTTTTATGTTATTTTAACGACCCACTTCGTGTAAGTAATGGTTCAGCCCGCGTCGGCTGCTACACCTCATGTGGCTCATTGGTGCCTTCGATCTGGAGGGTGCAGGTTCAAATCCCAACACGTACCAATGTGTTTTAAAATGTCCGAAATTATATGTACGTTTATCCGACGCCCTTACGGTGAAGGAAAACATCGTGAGGACACCTGCGCATGCCTTCGAAGAAATTCAATATTGTGCTTAAGTCGGCCAATCCGCACTGGGCCCGCGTGGTGGACTAAGGCGTATACACTCTTCACGGGTATTATTATTATTATTTGAGTTTTGAGGGCTATTCAGGCTTACACAGACCTGTAGTCACTTCGACCTAGAAGATCTTTTGTGACTCGCTCCTCTCTTAGAGTTCATCTAAAAGTTGGGCACTTTTTAGGAAGTTCAGACCCTGCCCAACTTTATAGATTTGATGTCACTTGGCATAGATAATAATTACCCAAGTGATGTTTCGCTTCCATATTGAGGACCACAATTGCAGAGTAGTGCATTAGTGCTCTCTCTCTTCCGCGCAGAATCTGTAAGTTTCGAGTCACTTAGCTTCATTTTGTGAAGGTGACTTTTCAGCTTGCAGTGTCCAGTCTTTACGGGTACGCTTGTGCCCCTCAGTGGGGACATTTAATGGGCTTGTGATGATGAATAAATACAATGAGTAAACTATTATATTCTAAAATGTTAGGCTATGAATACAAATAAAGGCTATGAATTTTGTACTTAATAAGATAGCTCACCTGTATTGTAACTGTGCTCAGTAACAAGCGAGGGAAGATTATTGGATACCGTGTTGAATACACCGCAATTACTGAACCGTAGTTCGTAGGTTGGGGCGGCGGGTTGTTTGAAAACAGTACGATTTTGTAGAATACTAGTTGAGATTCAATTAAGGATTGTGACGAAATTGTTTATAACTGTTCTTTGAGGTCTGATTCGGGTAACAATGAGATGAAATTTATTGTTTGCATAAAACATGGTGTTATCAGGTAGTGATAGTAGAGTAAATTAAATAGATACACTTATAACATAAGAAAAATATTAGGCTGAAATGATGATGATGATTATAGGAAACAAACGAGCAAACCTCATGTCTGATGATAAATGACACCGCCGCCCATGTACTTTGCAATACCAGAGGGCACTGAAATACTTTGCAAGGCTTTTTAAATGGAAATAAGCTCTTTCTTTGAAGGAATATTTAGTTTACTAATAACTGGCATCAGGCACTGAGTACTGCATAAAACGAGAAGAATAAAATAAAGCCTTTAAGATATTATTTATGTCATTATACGGGACGGTCACTGCGCTCACCTGGTGGTAAGTGATACGCATGACCATGGCAGAAGCTATGTTGAAAAAATAATAACTAGTAGTTATTAATTTTCCGTCAACACTGTGCTGCGCCCGTCACCCGAGACAACAGATGTAAGGTCTTTTATACCCGGTAATTTTACTAGCTACAGTGCCCTCATTCTGAAAACAGAAGTGCAAAACACTTCAGTTTTACGGCACGATATCTGGTACTGTGGTGGTACCTACCTAGACGACTCAGTACCGAGTCTACCACCTAGTGAAATATAAAATAGGGTATTCTGTATATTGAAAATACATAAATAATAAACATTAATTAAGTATTATGCAAAAATAAACTACAGAAAAAAACACATGACGCAAAACTAGCAACCTTCTAAGCGTTTGAACTGATAAAACCCAAAAGATATTTCCTACCGCTCCTGCCTTTTCGTGGGCTTACGCCAAAAACCGCCTTCAGGCATGCACACAGAATTGGTTTTGCTATAAATAATCTATCTTATCTTAATAAAAGAGTATACAGACCCTGCAAAATATTGCTTTGTGATAAGACGTAGGTGTGTTTGATAAGGAATGAATTGTGTTTTACTAAGCTAAGGCATATGGTTCCGTGGGTTGCTGATATAATATAGGTGCGGGTCTTTTTTAAGAAATAAGCCAAGGAAATGTGCCTCTAGAGGTAGTGACTACAGTTTCTTATGATTTTTGTGAGTTTTGATCTTTTGCAACTCATTAAGTGAATTAATAAGAAACGGTCTTAGGTCTCCCAGCGTGAGTTTGCTAAGAGATTTCAAAGAGAACAAAATAAATATCTTATGTGTTACATGTAAATATACATACGGTTTGTACACCAAAACAATATTTTTGTCTATCTGTCGTATGTCTGATTGTTCCTGGTAATCTTTCAAATGGCTGGATCAATTTTTACGGGACTTTTTGCCAGGTAGTTGATAAGGAAAAATAAAGCTACTTCTAATTTAGATAATACTTTTTATTTGAGCTGCGCGTTTTAAGTTTATGTTTTACTGTGGAGAATATAACATGGGTTCCGCAGGGAACCGCTAGTAAATATAAGTACCAATAATATGGTACTAAACGTATTTTGTAAATACTTTGGTACATATCTATAATATAAAAATGAATCGCAAAATGTGTTGGTAAGCGCATAACTCAAGAACGCCTGGACCAATTGGCCAATTCTTTTTAAAATGTTCGTTGAAGTCCAAGGATGGTTATTACGGCGAGAAAAATCTAATAATTGCCGGAAACCCCTAAAACAGCCCTTTTCTTTTTCACATACAAACGTTTTCTAACTAAAACGTAGAATCAATTTAAGCTATTTTATTATTATATAAAGTT
Organism: Leucinodes orbonalis; assembly: GCA_019425675.1. NCBI lineage: Eukaryota > Metazoa > Arthropoda > Insecta > Lepidoptera > Crambidae > Leucinodes > Leucinodes orbonalis. The sequence continues at coordinate 84,372 of PQWD01008334.1, read as the reverse complement.
CATTAAAATTACTTACTTTTAAGTGCTTATAGTGTTTATTAACTATTTTATTCAATTCACACCGAATTATTACCAGGGTGACGGTTCTGTTCAGGATATTTTTGCAAAGAATATAAAAAAGGTAGGAACAAAACACTACCACATTACTCAATTTTTTCTGACAGGACGAAGTCTGTCGGGTCAGCTAGTAATACATATAAAACAACCAGACCATTACAAACAGACATGTTCACACAAACATTTGTTTTGGTCGGGGATCGAACTCGAAACCCTTGGTGTAATAGCTGAAGTTCAAGCATTTTTGTACCAGAAAAGGCGAAGTTTATTTATTTATTTATAAAGACAACAATGCAAACACAAACATTTGTAAAATATACATAAATGACAAGTAATCTAGTGTTTACATCAATAACAGATATGCCACAGACATCCGAATATACAATTAGACTGGACAAGCCGCCAAGTTTATAGCAGTCCCAGTGTCGCAATTTCTTTCGGTTCTTACCTGTGAAAAGTTATTATATTTTGGTAAATTACTGGTTCATTGCGATGATGGCATGTTACAATTGCACAGGATGGCATTTTGGACAAACGGTAATTTCTTCTAATATTCGTGCGTCTTGGACTCATCTCACAGAGCGTAAACTGGCAGCCATGTATGCTCTGAGCTTACATTTGTTGCACTTAAAAACGCGGCTTGCCCCATCTCCTATATTGGGAATCTATGAGATATGCAGCACAGCATGTTTCCAATAACTTGTTATTTTATTACACTAACAATTCACTGACTAATCTAAATCATAGTACTTAAAATCAGTAAGATATTTTGACTCGGTGCACAATATTATAAATTTTCTTTTTAACAATTTATGTGTAATATTGTTTAAAGATTGTTTGTAAGCTCCCAGATCGTCCTGAAAGCAAGGAGCCGCATTTGTATATAACTTTTCTCCAAAGCGAATTCGCTCCATTCCAAGCCACGTCGTATTTTTACACGACCTTCGTGTGATACTTACCTCAGTTACAAAATTGAACTCATTTGTTAACGAGAGATGTGAAACATTCGCTAGATGGCGGAAGTGCTTTCTTGCTCGCAAATTATATATGTTTCTTAACAGTATGAGAGCGTCGTGACTCAACTGATGATGGACTGTTGCCTTTCGATTGAGAGCGCAAGTTCAAATCCCGCCACGTACCAATGCGTTTTAGTACCTTAAATCTCTTCGTAGGCGTGCGCAGGTTTCCTCGCGATGTTTTCTTTCACCGTAAGAGCGTCGGATAAACGTACATATAATTTATAATTCGAAAATACATTGATACGTGGTGCACTTTCCAGATTGAAAGTCAGTAGTCCACACACAATGTGCCACTGACGCTCTTAAAACAAAATAATTATCTATTTATCATCATCATCATCATCTCATTAAACGTCCCCACCGAGGGGTACACCTTCCTGTACGCGGGTGTATAGGCCTCAGTGTCACGCGGTCCAGTACGGACGACTTCACGCACAACCATTGACTCTCTTTGCAGGCGTTCTCAGGTTTCCTCACGATGTTTTTCTTCACCGTAAGAGTGTCGGATAACGTACATATAATTTCAAAAATTCTAAATCACATTGGTGCGTGTCGGATTTGAACCTGCGCCCTCACAATTGTGCACCGACGCTCTCTTATTAAGTTTTCTAAATACTATTTTACAAAATAAAACGAAAATGCGTGTTTTTCTTCTCTACAAACTAAACGCAGTCCTGCTGCACGCAGGTCTCCCCCATTTTGCGCCAGATAGATTGCGTGTATCAAAATTTATGACAAGAATCCTCGTACTATCTACTTACAATAACTCCACACGTAATTCTTTATAATTCAAACGCGTTCTCACATTATACGCGTAACAACGAAGCTAATAAATGTTAGCCTCAGGTGGCATCTCCCTTAACAAGTAAACGGTATAAATTAAGCCGCCATCTTTATAACGTTGTCATTTATAACTTGTAATGACTGAATGTAGAATGTCTCACTGCATTGAAATTTATTCCTTTCATTGCACGAATCACATTTAAAGGTGAGTGGTTTGAATTGAAACGCCTATTCATAATTATTAGGAAAGATTTGACGACCGATGTGGTGTGATGATTGAGACGGCGGCTATTACAAAAAATTATAAATTTATAAAACTACAGAGTTTTTTTTGCAAGATTTTTCTCAAATAAAAGCAGTCCGAACCAATAGTAGATTTTAATTTGACATTCACAAGTGCTTTTTATGAGCCTAAATTTGATTATCTTCATTTCGAAGTCTCAAAGTCACCGCGAATTATTCGCATAAGGTATGTTTTTTAAGTTATTTTCAAGTACGTAATTTACACCGTTATTGGTATGAAAAATTTAAAAAAAAAATTCTTGAATATTTTTTAAACCGTAAACCTATTAATTTACCTAAAACCTTAAAATTTATAAAAGGAATCAAATAAAAACCAAATTTGAAATTTCACATGTTTAATGAACAATATTTCAAATAATTTGTTTTTTTTTGTATTGTTCACAATTGTATATGTATATATAGAACGCTATACAATAAGATCAAAGCCCTGTTTATTCACTGTGTAAGCCTTATTACCTAAGTTGCAAAGGTCATTCTCCAATGAGACACTGTATTTATATTTATGAAATATTTTTCAACCTAAATATACATCGTTGATGTGAATAGTAAGATTATTCAGTCATTTTATTTCCAAATAGTTTTTCGTTATCATGGTTTCAATAAAATCAGTAAAAAATACAAAAAAGCTTTATAAACACAGTGTCCTTACATGGAAATGTATATACATATATTTGGTATACCATCAGTTTTAGCTCAGCCCACATTAAAAAAGAAAATAAATGATATGGATAAATAAAGAAAATATTGCCCTTGAAAATATGAATAAAATTTAAGGGGTGAATGATATGTCTCATTATTTTTAAAAGAAGCATAATTTAGGTTCCAATTTTAAATTTGAATTACCTATCTTCGTGCCATGTGAAGTTAAGAAATTGCATAGTACGATTTTGCAAGTTGGTACTACGGTATAAAACGATTATTTAAGTACTGGCACTATGTAAAGTAAAGAATTTGTAGTAGGTACGTTTTCCGCGCTAAATAGCGGACAGCAGCTATGGAGCTGTGAATAAATAATATAATGAGCTACATTATTTACGCATTCAGCCTAATCATTTTAATGAGAAACATAAAAAAATAATACATGAACAAACCTTCAAAGCAAACAAAATGCATAGACGCAAAATAATATTGTGCAAAGGTAATCCTTCATTTAATTAACGCTCGTAATAAAATGTTCTGTGTGATCCAAATCGGCTTTTTATTTTCATCTCCAAATTTCGTATGCAAAACTTTTACACTACCTTAGGAAAACAAAGAATTAAAAGGTCATCATTTGTTAGAAATATGCGTATATAATAGCTTTTATGCATCTGACTTAATAACATATTCGCGCGAAAATAGCATTTGCTACTGGTATAATTAATAAACAAAAAAAAACTATAAAAATAATTAGCCAGGGTTAGTTCAGTTCACCTTGTTTTGCTCGGTGGTATGTAAATGGTTTTGAATTATTTTTATTTCAAAAAAAAACTAATGAAACCTGCATTTTCTCAATGAAATTAAAACTACTTCATTGAAATCAGATCAAAACCACTACTATTTTGAGTTTTAAATATAAAAATAGGGCATTTTTATTAACAAATAAAATATCTAAAGTAGTATTAACAAATAAAATATTAAAAAATATAACTTAAGTACTGGGTACAATGTGACATTATGACTAGGTTACTATAAGGGTTCATAATGTTTTATAACAATATTTATACTAAAATTACATACAACTTATTCATTAATATAGGCAGCGTGCTACCTACAACAATAATTATTGCATTTTATGCGTAGTAATTAAAATTCTTTAACTTTCTGACTTTCCATAGCAAATTAAAGAACGATTCGGATAAAAATGAGATGTATTAAATTATTTTACAACGTTAATTAGCAACATTTACTTATAAAAATTTAGGGTCCTGACTTTAGACATAATAGTTAATTTTTATGTTAACATATATTAAATTCTGTTTGGAATATATTGAAACGAAGTAAGTGCTTTCACTAAAGTTGCTATGCAACCGAAATTTTAAAACAGCTTCAAAGTTATGTTTTAAGTTTAGACAAGTTATTTTGTTGGTTTAATATTTATTTTGCCAATACAAAAATATATGTTACAGACGGAGTCTTTTCTACATGACATCTTCGTCGAATTATACTGTGTACTAACAGGACCAATACTTGCTAGACCGGTCAATAGTTATTCAAACCCACTAGACAATCATCTTCAAATTACAACTGGTAGCGCAATTGTATGAAAAAAATATATTTCACTATCATAAATTAAATATACTAATCAGAATCAGATATGAACATGATGAAAGCTTTATACCAAAACCAGATTTAAAATAAAAAACCATATTTCGAATTTCAGAACAAAACGTTCATATACTATTAAAAGATCATTATAAACCCATACATACATTGATATGTTTATAATTATATACGATATTTTAATAGATTCTTAGTAGAGATATGATATCAAAGCTTTGTTTGTTGCAGTGTACATTGCAAAAAATGCGCTACCAGACATTCCTTACAATGGTTCCACTCAATTCCTTACCAATAGCATAACACTAATCATATCGCAGTTAAGATCTAATTCATCCTTCTTACTTATTTCGGTCCCTCCATTATTTTTAAACACTCTCCTCTGAAATTATTTCACCAACTAAATTTGTATTGGCAAAGACAGAATATCTAAGTTACATGTCCAACTATAAACACTTCTATTAGCTTCACAAAGTTTTAAATCAAAGCAAATATATTGCCAATCCATGAAATTGTTTGACTTCTATCTACTCTTACTTACCTATGACTATATCATAAACATATTCGCAGTATATACAAGTAAAAACAAATATATAACACCGATAATGAAAGAAGGTGCCGATGATATGTGTTTTCTAGTGATTCGTATAATATATTGTTGAGATATAAAATTATTAACGCTATAATAATATTGCCTATGTACATTATAAAATTGATTATTGACTTAAACGAAATATAATGGGCATATTTTGGTAGCACAGAACTTTAGCAATGGAATATCAAATGTCTCAATCAATAAGATATATCATTATTATAAAAATAGGAAAGAATGGATACAATTGTGAATTTAAATTTCCTAAAATAGGCAGCCATTTATTACGAATTTGAACCTAAACATTTCCCACATAATATAGGGTTTATTTCTTATATTTCTCTCTGAATTGGCAATGCTGTGGTAAAAACTGATGAAAGTGTAATGAAAACGTAGAGCTTTAATGCCCATGCGTAATTTATTTGCGAGCAGGATAGTTAAATAAACATTAGGTATTTTGAATATCAAGACAGCTGCTAAAAAATAAATGTGTTTTGACTTCACGTTCACCTTGTTTAATACTTATCCAGTATTTTACTAGAATGTTCTGTGTAATCAAAATACCCCGTTGTATTTCACTAATGGACAGTAAACGTATTTGTCTATGATTTACGAATTCTGGTCAAAATGATGATTAACTCATGGCTGTTACCACTTCAACTAGTTATGGAAACTGAGAAGAGAATTTAGATTTGCATTAGAATAGAGAATGCTTACGATTTTGGAAATAAAAACTATAAAGTACTTTTTAACATTCATTGATTTATTGCACTAGCCAATTTCAGTTGTTTATTAAAAAATGCTTGAATCATATTTCCAATTCGTAACTAATTTACTTAGCATCTTTCATTCAAAATTTTGCTATTCGTATTTCTTTTTTCTTTTGTTTCAGTTAAGTGTTTTATTATTATACTTTCTAACTGTTAAATAGTTACAAAGTTTTTAAAGAATGTGTGGGCTTATTAACAGCAAGTTTTTTTTAAAATGGTATAAAATTGTTGAATAAATTCTAGTAAAAGTGGTAACACACACGACTTAGCGCTACGTTGTGACAGGCATCTATTTACTAAAATATTTATGTGTGAAATAAGTGTCAAAACACTTACGTTAGCTACCTTAAAACTATCACGGCCTTTGAATGCTTGATTTACAAGATTAAACATATCATTAGACTCCACTTACACCATTTCGTCGCACTGTAATACAAAGGCAATCCTTCATCCCACACGACACTACTCTCATAAAAGATTTATGTTACGAATCTCACTTTAGTTTCAGTATATCTCAAATAGTCCTAGATTAAGATCTACGCAATAAAAATACGACCTTTATGGCTCGTGTCTGAGAACATAAAGTCGTCGTAAATACAATTTCGTTAGTCGTCCCTAATCTTACCAAAATCTTTCATTTTAACACTGAAAGAGTACTAGACAAAGACGATAGGAAAGGAATCCTTAGTACTATTGGTCTCTTTGGTTTTATGTTTAACTTTAGCAGTACTATTTATATTACGAATTTTATGACATTGGTGATTAAATGTTATGTTGAAGCCGATGATTTTCTTTTTTCTACCTTATTTTCGCGAAGTTTACTTTCATCTAGCGATTCGATTTTGTGATCTCGTAGCAGTGGAGTCCTGGCATCGATTCTCTCTTCGCCTTTTTCAATGTACCGTTCATTTTTGTAATTGTTCACTCGAATAGTTTTATCACTTTCAGTGGAATCTTGTCGACTAGTTGGTTTGCTGCTCTTTTCGCTATCAGTGCTTTTTTCTTCGGTTTTCTCTCCGTGGTAAGCCATATTATCAAAACATTGTGCTGGAACGATATTTACTGATTTCATCATAGGTAGCGCAATGGCGAGAGCTGGACTCATATCTCGTGGACTGGGTGTGAGACGTGTAGTAACAGAGAGATCCATTCCGGGCATTAAGGTGGCGACTGTTGAGAATTAAATAAGTATAAGTATTTGAATCATAAAATAAAGGGCAACATTAAGAATTCTAAAGATAGTATAAAAACATGCATAAAATACTGATATTTGTAAGTTTCAAAATATTATTTTCAAAATGGTTAAGAAAAATTTGTACTGAATTATTTTGGATTTAAAATAATGAATCAAAAATAATAAACTGTACAATAAAAAGGGACAATTACACAAACGTCATAAAAATATCTAATTTATTGAATCTTTTCTCCAATTGAAGATTTTCATTTTATTTATTGCGTGTTGTTTGATTCAATTGAATAAAATATCAATAAATATAACATTAATGCTATTATGGGACACGATGCGTAATTAAAACATTAGTGTGTTAGTGTTCACAATAATAACCATAGTGTACCAATGTGTTGTTTTGTATATTCAATACGCCGGGTGGTGTGGCATTGTTTTGTTTTATTGCCCATGTGGATGTTTTGTGGCCTGAAAAAATTACCAGGATATCACTAAATACCAATTTTTGCAGGCAGACGCAGGATCTAGATCAAACGAAAGTAATGACGCACACAATTATTCAAAAACTGAAGAATGATATTGAAAAAAAAAACAAAAAAATCTAAAACACAGAACAGAAAATTTATCAATGACAAACATCAATTAACTACAACAACACCAACATTAAGCAGCGAATTTTAGCTACAGGGGTCAACACGACAGCATTATAACAATCTCGAACCTTTTTGAACGAAGCAAAGAACCTAGACGAATCCATTGTGCTGCTTGAAGATATTGCCTTGTGCAATGATGATGATGAAGATAATGATATCGATGGTTTGATTAGTGATGACTAAAGATTAGTAGCATTCCTGTAAGCTAAGTCCGTGTGTGCAGGCGACATATTGAGCCTGTTCGAAGACCCAACGGCGTTCATAGTGCGGCTGCTTAAAGCATGTTTAAATTTTTTCTTTTGCAGTTGTTTGGTGTTGTTTGGATCATAGCCTCAAGCTCGCTACGATCACCATCTGTGGAGGATTACATTGCATAAGCTACGGTTATGTAAGTTTTTATTTTACAATGATTTATTATGAATTTCGTCATGATCCTTATCCCGAGCATAACTTTTAGCAATTCTTGTACGGGAGAACTTTGGTCGTATTAAATAATAGAATCATTTTAAGTTTATAATTAAATGAAAGCAGTCTCGGGATAACGATAAAAAATTGTAATATGAGTTATGAATTAAGACTGTTTGTATTTTTTATCATTGAGTACGTTATATTTCATAGAATAGAATTTAGTATTGAAAGTAATGACATAAGAAAATAAAGGTTTATATCCTTATTGTGCAATACGTTAATCTTATTATGGTCAAATATGTGTTATTTGCAAGCAATGCATTTTTACAAATATCCCTTGATCTGCAATTCGCTTGCTTCCACGTTTCCACGTTTAGAAATGTTTGTAGATTTTTACTGTATTCATGTGTTATTTTATTTTAGTTTTGTTTAACATTTAAAATATTATCAGTGGATAAGTGATAAGTTCTAACTATCTAACGTAAATATTAATTTTGCCAATATAATATAATATATATCATAATATATATTTATTCTGAATTCTATACCGTGTTTATACATTTATTGTGCTTGTACTACTTGTGGACGTTCATCAAACCTTTGAGACTAATTTCAAATGTTCCATAAATTTACGTGATTAAATTAGCCTGTAAGGTTGTCTAATTTGTTATCTTACATCTCTAGTACCTACAAAATTGTTATTTTCTTATTTATAACCAGAAATATATTATTTTATAAGTAATTGTCATAACGAAAATTTCTGTTCTCTTGTATATCTAGCACAACAAATATAAAGTCAATATTCACATGTTCGTCATATCTGGTTATAAATAAGATTTATAAAGTACCATGATCCACGGGTAACGCCTATGATTGCTGCTATCTGAAATTATAATTTCTTACCCATGTTAGGCCCGATCATGTCTTTAGGATGGTTAGTCTTTATGGCGTTCATCCTACGGTTAACAGCCTGAGGGCCCATGCCTGGTGGCATTTGGCCTGCCCCAGGCTGACCAGGTGCTCCAGGGGTACCTAGTCAGAATTTACACGTGAGTTCAGCACGCTGCGTGATCTTTAGTTCTCGTATCGAGAAAAGAAGCAAACCCTCAACTGATGACCTAGTTAAGGTAGCTCCTCTACGTGGATATCGGCTGCTAGAGATACACGTGGAATTTTTTGGGAGAAGCGTTCGTTCTGCAGTGGATATATAGGTATCTGGCTAGTAAATTTTTATGAACGTTAAAATATCAATGTTTTCTTTAGTAGAAAATAATTTTATTCAAGATGCATATTATGATGATACAAATAGTAATACTCTTATTTTTATTTGCTTTTGTTAACATCAATTTGTCATGTTTTCATGCAGTTATTAAACTTCGACTAATAAATCACATATTTATCAATACAACATTCACCGACCAACATTCCAGTGTTATACTTTTTGGATTACTTCGGTATAGAAATTAATGAAAAAATGTAAAAAAAATACAAAAGTATGAATTGCACTGACAAACTGCACGACAAGGAGAATATTTTGTCCTTTAAATAATAACCAATGTTTTAGTAACGTTGACGTCCCTAAATTTTTTATTAAAAATATATTCGTTTATATATTCCTTGAAGGAAAACACTTACGCATAGGTGGCCTTGTGGGTTCGACGTTGATGACCCTTCTACGCTTCTTGGGCAACTTTGCCCTTGCCTGCGTGTGCGAGTAATACATGGCAAAGTTGGACACAATAACTGGTACGGGCAATGCTATCGTTAGCACCTGTATAGGGAAAAAGTTTTTAGGTTAGTAAATTTAAAGTTACCAAAGTAAGGTCGAATAATGCTGGAGCTCCCAGACGGTTCAGATAAAAATGAATGGAAGGTTGATCAGCAGTCGACGTCCTATGGCTGAGATATAATGACGATGAATAAAACTAAAATGAATGATGAATTTTAATACTAATTCGGAGCTAAGCTCAAATTAATTATATGTAACTTGATTAAAGAAGGAAACTATAGGTCTGTTTGTAAAAACAATATATGTAGAAACTAATGAAAATGTATGACCGTTTTGTTTTCTAAAAATAAATAAAAAAAATATATGTCGACGATGTGCTGCTAGAGTTAATATTAGCATAAAATAAATACTATAACATAAAGCATATCAGGGATCATAATTTCAAAACATCGTTGTAGATCCAAATTAACCTCACGTGTGTAAAGTAGGCATGCAATGATGTACTGTAAGTAAACGGGCAGTAACTATATGCATAAGACTAGCGTTAGTACCTAAGGCGTTAGTAGATTATTATGTTTAGAAGTCAACATATTTATGTTTAACCATATATGTATTGAAATCGTTATCTCATTAGTTGAGAAATATCATTTTAATCTCAATTTTGTATTTAATGTTATAATCATGTCGTGATAAATTTAAGGATACATGTTACTTCTTGTAGTACTTAATCGTTTCTTTGTGTCTAGTTAAACCGTCACACTATGTACGAATAAATAAAAAAACAAATATTATATCCAATAAATAATGAATAAAAAAATAAAATTAAGTATAAAGCACGTTACGTTTGGTTTAAATTTCTGGTAGAACTTGTATAAAATTGAACTCATTACAACCTATGAAGTAGTGGAATACATTTTCGATATAAATTTATGTTTTATTCATTAGATTTTTATGCTAAATCAAAATTGCGAGCATTCTTAAAGATTTTTCATTGTCTCGCGCATCAAAGCCTTCATTTGAGTGTTCTTTTGCGATTTGAAATTCATGAGCTGTGAGTACTTAAAGGTTTATTGTTATAAGAAGCAGGTACAGCAATTACATTTAGTTTTCTTGGGAGTTTCTTCCATTTTTATTTTTAATACAGACCACTTTATAAAATGGAATGTTTATTTTTCTCTTTAGAAACGATTCTTCTATATTAATTATTTCTTATGAAGTAAAGAATGGTTAAATTATTTCAATTGTTTTGCAAATGTTTTAACTATAGTAATAGTTTAATTTTGAATAATTGGTTATTGCTAGAATATTCTTAGATATACTTACACCAGCCAGAGCACACAAAGCACCAACGAACATCCCCACATAGGTCTTCGGGGCCATATCGCCGTAGCCCACAGTCGTCATCGTCACCAACGCCCACCACAATCCCAGGGGGATACTATTAAAGTCATTGTGTGGATTTGTTTGTATTCGCTCCGCGTAGTACACCAAACTCGCAAATATAACAATACCGAGCACTAGGAAAAACACCAATAACGTTAGCTCTTTAGCCGACGCTCTGAACGTTTGGATCAAAATTTTAAGGCCTGACGAATGCCTGGTCAATTTGAACAGTCTCATGATTCTAATGATTGAAAAGAACTCGAGTATATCTGCATTCTCGACGTGCGATGCGTACTTTTGCAGAATCAAGTCGATGTAGAAGCTCATTGTAGCGATGTAGTCTATGATGTTAACGGACGATTTGACAAATTCACACTTGTTTGGCGAAGAAATGAATCTGACGAGGATCTCAAGAGTGAACCACGCGTTGCACACACACTCTATATAGAAGAACGCAATATGAGCGTTAGTCTGCACTTTGTCCAAAGCCCAACTTTGGGTTTGGTTGGCGGTCGTCACTGTATAATTCCTTATAACTGGTACTCTCATGTCTGGATGTGTTTTCAAACAGAACGATATAATGGAGACGCATATGAAAAAACCGATATGACCCCAATTATCTGGAAAGAAAAAACCGGCATAAAATGAAAAACTGACTTTGTGCATCTGGCTTAATTTCCGGGTTTGATTTATACTTATTTACCACATTAATTAAATTAAAAAAACATACAAACTCGACTAGAAGTTATCAAGACTCAAAATGGCTATACTAGAAATTAAGTCAGAAATTATTATATCCGACAAATAAAATATGTTAATCCAGACCATAAAGAGGCTGGTCCACAATTGTCACAAACTAAGGGATCCTCCACCGACGGCCAAGTAAAACTGTGATTAGCATAAATTAAAATTATAATACTTCGCTTTAGAACAAACTCCTCTAGATTGCTCCACAATATTTTACACTTCATAAAGTTAAGGGATTACAATTTCTCATTTAATTTTGCGTTACGAAATACTTATCTTGGAACATTAAAACAGATGGTCGTTTTAATTGGCGTTTTAAACGGCTACTACAGAATAATTCCAATTCAGAGAATTTTAGACGTCGCAATTATAAAACAGTAAACGTGGTTAGCGTATAAAAGGGATTCTTAGGAGGTATTGTAAATTTAAAGATAATAATACGTGTTTTAATATTGGTATTCAAATGTGATACGAGTATTGAATAACAAACATAAGATTAAAAAAAATGGAATCATAAAGCAAGATGCAATTCCAAATGAAAATATATCGTAGGTATTGATGTCAAAGAAATTCCTCTAACGACTGAACGATTGTTCAGTTATTGGAGTGCCAAGAACTCCAATTGTAATAAAGTTTAGCAAATAGCTTCGCCAAAACGGTTTACAGCTCGCTAGATTTTGGATTACGAAGTTACTATCGTTTTTGATTTACAGCAGAGATTTGAGAATTGATACGGGTTTAACTCTGTAAGGAAACTAGGATGATAATTTTGTGTAATTTTTAGTCAGACTGGGAAAATTTATTATATTTTTTCGAACTATGTAATTAAACCCAAAATAATAATTATTGAGATAAAATAGATCTAATCGAATAAAGAAATTGCTATGGTATGATTTCGTAACATTAAGTTTTTTTTGTATTGACGTATACCTAGCAGCATTTGAACTATAGGGTTCATCAAAGCGACCACATCTGCGGCTTCAGTTGCTGCCACCATGACACCGTTCCATTGTAATAATCTTCTTCGAATCCGAATTTCCTCGCCACTTCTTCATCGGAAGTTTCTCCGTATCCAAGTCTAACCTATCCAGCACTGCTAAGTTTCTTGTGGTGTCTCTATGCTGTGAACAAAAATTCATAATTTAAATTTACCATATTTTTAAACAAATCTTTGTGAGATGGAGTAGATTCTACTTTTAAATGTATCAAATATATTTGTACCAATATGGGAATTAAAATGTATCAAAGGTTATATTATGTTTAAACAAAATCTTCATTGCGACAGAAATATTTTACACAGACGGAAATTTCACCTGGATTAGAATGAAACCTGTAAAATTATACAAAACACAACGTGGTTGTAATATCCGGCGAAGGCAATAGTTTATTGCCTTTTTTTAAAAAAGTGAAACAAATGACACTGGAAGTTGTGCGAATAATTTTCTGCTATACTTAGACAATTGCTGTTTTGGAAACGGGAACAAGCAATTAAATAATTTTGGTTTTATGGCCCTTCATCACAATTTATGCTATACTAGTTATTACAACATCATTTTCAAATTATTGAACCATCACATTAAGAGTCAGTTTATTAAAAATAAAGTACTCATACAATTAGCTAAATAAACTGTTACAAAATTTTTTTTCCAACCCTCAACAACATAATCAAAACACTATCAGTGAACGTAACCAGTGCATATCTGAGCGAAATGCGACGCCATTCGGCAAATTGTTGATCCATCAGAAAACAATCTAGCAAGGGATTGCTTCCGAATTTAATATCTCGCGTCATATGTGCTCGTAAAAAGCGGACATGTGTGCGTCAGACGAGCAAAGTTGTGATACTAAAAACTTTGACGCCCGGACGGCCGAACATGGTCCTTATCTTATTGAAAACGTGTGCGATTGCCTACATTTATTTTCAGCTATAGAATGATATATTAAATTAATTTAGGTTTAGCAGGATGTTGATGATAATTGTGATTTGTATAAAAAATACTGATGTTTTATTAAAGAAATACTGATATAAGAGATAGCGATAGCCCCTCTGGTAATCTTTCAATATTTGACAGAAAAAAAGCATATTTATCTTTATTTTGAGCGCGTTTAAATAATTAATAACAAAAATAAAGAGGCGGAGTTAAAGAACACATTAATTGTAAACTTGACGTTAAATCCAAGGCATTCTTTAGCCAGCTGCCCGCAATTGCCCAAAGAAACTATAATTAGTGTTAAGGCATCTTATTTTTCAAACGGTTTCTAAGTGCGGCACTGCAGTGATGGAATTGCAGGCAATTTCCTTTTGTCTTTTGAATGGGAAAGAAAAATAGTAGTTTTCCTTTTGCCAACTCATTGTGGTGAGATTGAGATGGTTTATTTTGCGACAGTGCACGCTTCCTGCTGGTTTGTACTCGATTGTTTTCGATTTGAATTTCTTTGTTTCAAAGAAATTTGCAATTTTGATACGGTTCTTGGAAGTTAAATACTTGATTGTTGCTAAGTGATCAAGTGTTACTGTGATCAGGACTCAAGAACAGTACTTTGTGGCATTTTGCCTTGGAGGGAAGGCTTAATTAAATAAGAAATAATGGAACTAGACATTACTGATAAGGATTTATAAATAAAAATAGATTTCAATTTTGATAATCTTATAGACCAGTTCACCATTCTGAAATATTAATCAAGTGAAACGTTACGAGCAAAGTTATTACTATAAAGTTTAAAATACCCAAGTTTATCAACAACAAAGTATGTTCAAGGTATTGAAAAATTTGATATTTGTACGAACAATAACTTTTATAAAATACAAACATTTTTAATTCATCAGTAAATAAGCCAATTACGGTTAGTATAGTTAAATTCTGTAAAAGGTAACATATTTCCCGAAAATTTATTTGAATAGAACAATAGCCAGATGAGCAGAGTGCCTAAATACTTAGAGTTAGAAACAATTCCTGTTCGCTGAAGGTGCCTTCAGAAGTTGAGTTAAATATTAAATTTCGCAGAATTCACTGTTACTTATTCATTATATGCGAATGCGAAATAAGCTACCTCTTAGTTTCTCGGTAAAATTATAAATAGAGCGAAGTGTCCATGTTTTTGTTGCTAATTACTTGGGCTTGTACAGCGGCGAGTTTCTTCTGAGCATTTTATATTTTTTGCAATTTTCAAGCTGCTTCGTGTAAAAAATATACTTTAGAAGGCTTTTTTCTAGCCACATTTCATTTGCAAACAAGGCAAAGGTGGTGATGCAATTTTAAGGAAGTGGATAAAAAGAATTTTACGCGAAAATTTAAGCAGATTTTTGGCATTCAATGTGATTCTTTTGAGTGAATTGTTTTGAAATTTATTTGTTCATGCTATTTCTGGCATTTGAACATAAGTTTTAACTACTAAAGTCATTAGACCTTGAAAACAGTGAATTTATAACTTTAGCAAATATGTCATCAACAAACGTTGACATGAATAGCTAGCAATCTGATTAAACATCTGTGTCCTAATGCGAAGATTCTTCACAAACGTAACGCCATAATCCAAAAGGTGAAAAAGACGAAAATTAATTAACTATGTCCTAACTCTATCAACAAGAGCGTCGGTGGCTCAATGGTGTGGACTGTCGCCTTCCTTTCGGGAGGGCTGAGGTTCAAATCCCGACACGTACCAATGTGTTCTCGAATTTTTGAAAATATATGTACGTTATCCGACGCTCTTACGGTGAAGTATAACATCGTGAGGAAATCTTCATGCACGCCTACGAAGAGATTCGAAGATTGTGTGTGAAGTCGTCCAATCCGCACTGGGCCCGCGTGGACCACTAAGCCCTAATCACCCTATACGGGTAGGCTCGTGCCCCTCGGTGGGGACGTTTAATGAGCTGATGATGATGTCCTAACTCTATAAATGAAAATCTTTTTAAAAGTACTGCTTGTGTGGGTCACCATACAGAATAAAGTTAAGTCAGATTTATGCTGGTAACAAGTAGCACTGAACTAAAAGTTATCAACGATTTAGTTTGTTTCCGAAAATGAAACATTATTTACCTGAGTGTACGTCATCCAGCAACATGGTTCCACCTGGTTCGCGTCCAAGCCCCAAAACTCCAGCTCCTCTTCGAACAGCGGGCCGCACACGTCCGTGGGGTAATGGAGCTTGCCAGTCCTGGTGACATAATACTTAACTACAGTAAAGTGTAAAAAATTTAAGAGAAATATTTAATAAATTTCCACTGATATTCACACAGCGCCATCTAGACCCAAGATAAGAGTGAAGCTTATATTATGGGTACTAAACAACGGATAAACATACTTATATATTTTTTTTGTAAATACAAACATATAAATAGAAAACACCCAGACCATTACAAACAGACATGTTCATGCACACAAATGTTTGTACTGCTCGAGGATCAAACCCAGAACCTTTGGTGTTGCAGTCAAACTCTCAACCGCAACACCAAATGGGTCGTCAAAATGGTGTGGGAGCATGTATTTTTCTGGTAGAGTATATTTATATTTCTCTCATATATGTTTACGTTAAAATGTAATTACTTCTTTATAAGTTACTATTGTCACTACAAAATCTTGCCCTTTCTATCTTGTAGATGGTCTTTGTTTGTGAGTTGTCTGGAAGAGATCTCTTCAAGCGATAAGACTGCCTAAATTATTATTCTTTCAACAATTGTTAAATTTGTATCTTTTTAATGTGTGCAATAAAGAATTATATCTATGATTTTATTATTTCATAAAGTGAACGGGACTGCTAGTTCGTTCATCTGGTGGTAAGTGATAAATACGCTTGATCATGACATATACAGTGTTGATGGTAATTAATAACAAAGCTACTGTAATTCAATATTTTCCGCCAACACTGCTCTGCGACCGTTACCCGAGACGACATATCTCTTTATACCCAGTAATTTTACTAGCTACAGTGCTATCATCCCGAAACACAGAAGTTTAGAATACTCCTATTTAACGGGACGATTTTGGATAATAGGTCAATTTATCTAGACATATTAGATAATATGTCTAGATAGGTGTTGGTTAGATTGGCACTACCCAACACCTATCTAGACATATACAATAATTAATTTGATGACGAAGATAAATTGTCACCTAAATAAATCGATTCAGACAATGATTCCAAATGGTCCTGATTACTCCGCGTATTCAGTAAGTTAAGAATATAAGCCTTACAAAAATAAATACTACAATAAATTAATATCGCAATTCAGCTAAACAGCGAATCGTTTAATGCTTGTCTACCAAATATACGATAACAACTATTTGCTGTGTTTGCAATTCGCACCAAAACGTTATGCAAATTTATTAAATTCTACCACTTAATTGAGCGCTGTGTTAATTGAGACTAAAATCAAATAAGCTTTGACAACAGACATTATATTAATCAACCGTTATCAGTGAATATTGTTAATTAAGCTATCGAACACTGGTTTAATTTGGATGTCAAATTATAACAAAGGCAACGATATCTATAATTGCAATGAGTAAGAGATAATTAATTTTGTATTTTCTAATTATGATTATTTCAAACAGACCGTGGTAAGTCTTTTGGAAGCATATGATTTACGATATAAAGTAAGTGAATAAATTACAAATTGATTTTGATTGACTATCGATTATATTGAGAGCGTCGGTGGCTTAATGGTGTGGATTGTCCTCTTACCGGGTGGGCTGAGGGTCAAATCCCGCCACGTACCAATGTATTTTCGAAAATATATCTACGTTAACCGACGCTTTTACGGTAAAGGAAAACATCGTGAGGAAACCTGTGCTCGCCTGCGAAGAGATTCAAAGGTTGTGCCTGATTTCGTCCAAACCGCACTGGGCTCGCGTGGACGATTAAGGCCTAACCACCCTACTCGTGACCCTGTAGGGACGTTTAATGAGCTGATGATGATGATCGATTACATTCAACAAAAGTTCTAACTACTAAAGACTAAGTCCTAATCACCCGTCACGGGTAGGCTGGTGCCCCTCGGTGGGGACATTTATGAGCTGATGTTGATAACTGTACTGTAATGAACAAAAATTGTAACATTCATTTGTTGTTGTAAGTGTGTATCTTAGAACTATGACATGTATTATCGCATTAGCTTAAGACCTGTAATGATAGTACGTATGTGGTATAAAAAATAATAAAAACTATGTTACTAACATCAGATTTAGGTTTAACATTCCTTTTCGGCATAACCGAATACTCACGATATGTGTGTTATAAAGAACTTGGCTGTTTTAAGGTTATTTGTATCGTATGAAGTTATTGCAATAAAATATTCCCATGGTTCATATTAGTTGTGTTGATACAGAGTGACACCTACAATGATTTGCAGTTTCCCTTGTGTCGATTAGGAGGGGTGAAAATGACATGAATATTGACGTCATAGCCAATTAGGGTGCTTCCTTTGATGTGGTAATAAATGAAGCCCACATTCGATAATCTATTATCCTTTAATGGATAAAGTTTTCTGCAATTAAAGCGTGATGAGATGATACAAAAGATAACATTATTCCGTTCAAAATTATAATTATTTCCTAGTAAGAACAACTTTAAAAGAGGCGAATTTGTTTATTCCGTAAAATACGATCATCCAGCAAATTGTGGCCGAAGCTTCCTTTTAATCAAAAAGTTTTCTTGTATTAGAAAACTCCACTCGTCTTAAAACAGTATTACATATTCGTTATGTACTAAGTTTCTATATTTTAAAAATAAATTCTAAAAATGATATTTAAACAAGTGCGTCTGTTGTGTTTAGCTTTAGATAAAGCTATACCTTCGCAAAAAAAGCAATATCGCGTAGTAGCCCTCAGAAATATGATTGTCAGGGACTGTTAAAGTAAAATAAAATATAATTAAAATTAATTTCAAACGTTTAAAATAAATACAATTGCTATGTATCCTATTGAGTTTCATACCAGAAAAGCTCGCCTAACGTATTTGATAAAATATTAATCTCTACCTTATGTATTCTTAAATCACTATATCCATCGGCAAACATTTGCACGTATTTTAATAACGGCTCCCTTTGATCCAAGATTGTTCATACCGCAAATCTGTTAGGCGCTCGTCAAGGCTATAAATCTCACTCCAAACTCTTTGAGCTATCAACTAAGCAAGCTTTGCTATATTCAAATGTATGTGCTCATTTCTCGCTTATATTCTTTAATATACGAAGAGACAATTCGCTTATAGATATGTTTTATTTTCTATGTTAAAGTTTTATTTAGAGTAATAATAACATTTTCAAATTGTATTCCAACAAGTATTGTTTAATATAAATTTCATATATTTTATTAAACGAGTATTTATTGCTGACTTGGATCTCAGCTAGTTTCACCCGCGTTAATTAAAGAAGGATCTATCAAAGAATAATAAATATGTAGGTTACAGTGACACACAACGGGGCATATTATGTTGATGTCAGTTTTTTTTAACCATAACAATTTCGTAACAATATTTTAGCGTTTTTCAAAACCGTTTATGAAACCTCTCAAATAAAAAAGCGTTTTTGCAACCTCTTACATTAAAGCTCCAGTCCTATTCGTCATTCATATTCGTACCTCGTTATTGTATCGTGGTTTAAAAAAACCTATAGTCTTCTTCAATACGTAGACTATTTTATACTTTTATAACATTTTTATTCGAACTGTTTTAATTCAATAGATTCTTCCTTAAATGCTATGCGGACTATTCTATATAAAGTTTAAGGTCTTTAAATTAGCGCATTCAACCAAAAAACTCTTGAGCCTTTGAGTATTGGCCAACAAATTTGCAGATCTGTTTTTATACACAAAATAAATGTTTGTCCTAAATATGGATATAACTCGAGACGATAGGCGTTCTAACTTTAAGTCCTAATTACTACCAAAACATAAAGCAGCATAGCTCGTTATGACTCGCAACTTGTATTTTCTTTGAACTCGGTAATTAATCATCAGTTTAACTTAAAATTAAGATCATCAGTGAAGCCTTGAACTTAGTATTTGTTGGTTGAACACTAAGTTCTTGAACTATTATTGAAATCGAGCTTACTCCAATTATCCTACTGTGTTCATTTACATTTTCTTGCAAAAGATTCATCGTCTCTATTCTGCACCAAATATTATCGTATTCTATTTTTTATGACACAAACATGGTCTCTTAATTCAAAATTATTAAAATTAAGGCACCATGACTTATGTATGATGTGAAAAATTTACTGAAATCGGAACTGACATTTTCCGAAAAAAGCCTTGATTATTGTGGTATACCTTAGGTTATGCTTTACTTTTGTAGGTTTCATTATTAATTTTAACTTTGCACGATACCTACTATTTATAATAACAAATTTATCGATTGAAGTGTCTTATTCAGGCAAATTTATATTAGTTAGACCGGTAGTCAATCAGCCATTTAATTTTGGTAATTACGTAACATCTCTCTCCCATAGGAATAATTAAGTACTTAAAGCATCCCGAACCCAAACTGTGCTCACCGAGTCCTCCGCAAATTCCGTTTGTCCGCAACGAATCCAGTAATTAATGGCCACCCTATCTAACGGTATTGATTTGTTCACACCCTACTAAAAGGGATAATATTAATTATTTGTAGCTACATTTACAAGTGATTTTCATTAATGGTTTTGCGTATTTATCGGAGTTTAATTTAATGTCAAGTTCAATTTAACATTAACAAAGTCTCGTTTATTTCGCCATAATTCAAGATTTTGTATTTTTTTAACTCTTTTACTGAATTCACCTTTAGTGATATCGAAGAGAAGAGTGTGGTGGTCACCACACGGTGAACGAATACATGTAGCTTTTTCATCATCACGGCTGATTCAAGGCTGATCCTTAAACATCCTCTTTATTTTACGGCTCAATTTCTACATAACTATTGCATCTAATAATAATATAATAAATACTAATATCCACTGACATTCACACAGCGCCATCTAGCCCCAAGTTAAGCGTGAAGCCTGTATTATGGGTACTAAACAACGGATAGATATACTTATATATATTTTTTGTAAATACATACATATTATACATAGAAAACACCCAGACCATTCCAAACAGACATGTTCATGCACACAAATGTTTGTAATACCCGGGGACCGAACCCGGAACCCTAGATATTGCAGTCAACCTCTCGACCATTACACCAAATGGGTCGTCAAATAAGGATTTACATCGTCAGTATTGCCCAATTAATACAAATGTTACTTTATCGCCAAAATATCCTTCAAAGTTATAAGTACTCGGCTTCCCGAAGGACCGTATCGGCTGATTAATCTGACCGCCTATTGATTTGTTGGCGTGTGTTTATTCTGATTATCGTCTCGGGGAAATTGTTTGTATAAGGCGCCTTAGGGATAGTGTTTGCGGGTGTTTCCGATACAAATAACTCGTACGTGATGAGCGTTACGTAGTGGGGCTGTTCTCTATTTGTATTTACTGGTGTATCTATTTAATCTTGTTATGATCCTATTATCCGCCGCAGATGTTAAGGGATTGATTATTATGGTTTGGCTTCTGGAAACCAATCTTTGACTGTAATACTGTACTTCCATATTTTACTGTTTTAGTCTTTTTGTCAGTTAATAATAACATGGCCTTATAATTTAAAGTTCTTTTGTTCGTGTTTCTATAATACATAATATTGAATAAAAAATCTTTTTTCTTTTACCTTTTAATACAGTCTTAAATGATCATCAAAGAACATTAGATAGGAAATGAGCAGCGACATCAGAGTTAAAATCATTCTTCAATATTACAACGAGGAGTTCAAGTCAAATTTTACAAACTGCAATCTAAATGCAATGTTTCAAAACTCATGCATTTTCTACATAAATCATTCAACTTTTTGACTGGCGAGGTTTCTATGAGTTGAGTATTAGAAAAGTTTTTAAACACAGGCAATTCGCATAAAGTTCAAATATTATGTTGCTGTGATAATAAAGTTACATTGTGATGAAATTGCGTCGCAACATTTTGGGAAATAACTGTTTTTGGTTTGTGTGGCTTATTTCCACATTCGTTGACTTATATTTTAACGATGTTTCCAAATTCATCTTTTTATGTGCGCTCTTCAATTTAGAGTATTTGCCACTAATTATGTCTGTAACTTGAATCTCGATGACAGACTAGCTAGCTCGTTTGGTTGACAAAAGCACAAGTCAAGAAACAATCCAAATTCCACGGTCATGGCTGACCGAAAATTATCATCTGGTGTCCCTCTGTGCGCCAGGCCTTTGTTCTCGGCTATTATAAATTTTATGTTATTCAGTTATGGACGGTGGGACTATAGTGCCCTTATCCCAAAACACAAAAGTTCATAACACTCTTATTTCACGGGACGATATCTGGCACTGTAGTGTACCTACCTTGACGACTCATTATCGAGTCCACCACCAAGTAAATCTTGGGATATTAGTTGTTAACATCCTCCAATCTACATTAGAGCTGCGCGTAGTAGCGAAATCTTGTATGTTGTAAAGTCCGAAGCCGTACTTGTAATAGTTGAGGACCTGCTCAAAGACCCCGGGTGACTGCCAAAGAACTTCAAAAGCGTCTTCTTTATGTTTCGAAGTTCAATAAATCATACCTGTAATATTGGAGGACCTGCGTAAAGACCTCGCAGTGTCTATTGAAGAAGTTCTTTAGCGTCTTCTTAAGTTCATGCAAAGTTGTACCTGTAATAGTTGAGGTCCTGAGCAAAGACCCCGGAATAGCTGTCGAAAGAGTCTTTTTAGCCTTGTGTTTCAAAGTTTAAGTCGTACCTGTAATAGTTGAGGACCTGTGCGAAGACCCCGGGGTGCCTGTCGAAGAAGTACTCGTTCAGCACCGGGTCGTAGTTGGCGAGCGCCTCCGTCAGCCGTGAGAGGCGAGTGGCCGGTATCTTCTTTAACGTCGCCTTGTATGTTTCGTGACGAATACCCCCCACGTTCAGAACCACGCGGTTCTCTGCGTCCATATTTAGAAGATTCATTTCTGAAACAAGGAGTGTGATTGAGATTGTGTTTTGGATACAATGGAAGAAATGTTCAGCCTGTCACACTGGACAATGCCTCATGCTACGTTGGCTAAGACAAACAATATATTTCTAGTCATTGAATCAATTTTTTCTATTTGATTTCCATTTTTTTCTCGAATTACACATTGCACTTGATAGCTAAAGTCACGGAATGCGTGAAATATACCATTCTAAAGCACTAAATCGAGAATAAGCGTATCAAATCATGCTATTTTCAGCGCTAACAAGCTACCTGTTTACGTTTTCGTATTTTCGAATCAATAAGATCTGATGGAAATAAGATGCGTTGAAACTAATCTTAATTAAGCTTAATATCTGTATTTAAAAATAATATACATAATTCGAAAATGCTTTTTTATTTCATATCTGATTATATATTGTTTGTATTAAAAAAATATTAAAAATAATAAAAAAATATATTCCTTTTACTATCCGGAGTAGTGAATCAAGTGTTTTTGTTGAATTGACTTTATTTAAGAACTTTATTGCACATAAAAAAGTGTATAAATGCGAACTTAATGCCGAAAGAAATATAAGTGGTAACTTTAATATAATACGCCAACCAAACTGATTTTGAGAGAGATACGTATTTGTAGCGGCAGTTCATACGAGTTTTTTTTGTTCGTAATATTCCTCAAAAAATTTGAAGTCCCCTAGTAGTAAACTTAGTCAGCAATTACCAGGTACACAATAATTCATATTACAGTTCGCCATTAAACTATGAACCGTAGTTGTTACTATTAAATAGACAACCTTACTAAATACAGTACTTACTTGCAAACTCCCTTCAACCCCTCGCTATATAAGAAACGCTACGGTGACCGACTCTGACCCCGTCTCCTCATGACCTCAATGTAGTCCCGCTCAAGTCTGCTCGCCCACGCGTGGGATGACATCGCGGCTGCTCGGGGGAAGAATCCTGCAAGAACAGAATATGGCATGAACAAATTTGACACTGAATTATTTGTTTTATTGTTATCGAGAGAACAGTATGTTGACCAATCACCTATACGTACGTGATCAGCAGGTTGCTGCTATTTGAATAGGCTTCGCAATTTGGTATGTCAGAGTAAGGACAATTTGGCCAGATTTAGATTTTCAGGTGGACCCATTTAGACTTTGTGGTGGTCAAACAATGATTATCCACATGTCGTGTCCTGCTTTCCCAAGGGGCTGTTCTCAGCAGGGTTTGATGACAGCTGCACCCAACGCTATCACCTTAGCTAGCTCCTGGGCTACTGCTTTTCGATAATGTATTTAACAGCGATAAACTAAGAACATTGTAGTTATCTTTAGTCTCGAAATATTTAAAATGTTATTGAAATTTCCATATAAATAAATAATTACGCACTGACATTTACACAGCGCCATCTAGAGGAACTTGTATTATGGGTACTAAATAACGGATAAACATACTCGTTCCAATAATATTTTAAGTAAAAATATACATTTTATTTATTATGCATAGAACACACAGACCAATACAAACAGATATGTTTATGCAACAAATGTAGTACAAACATTTAGAGAGCCCTGAGATTCAACCATGACCTACACCAAATGTGTGGTTCCATCTATTTGACTTAATTATGCATTTTTAATTATTAACCGACAAAATACTTAAATGTATTAATGACAAAATAATGTATTTATATTTTGAGTATTTGGTAATACTGTGTAGAATGGTCTACACTTGAAAGGGGGATTTTGCCTTTGTTGTCAACGTAAAATAAGCCCTCTTGATAAAGTTTGATGCAAATGTAATTACTATGTGTACAATATCTGTATTTATGTGCAATTAATATTCTGTTAGCAGACTTGCATTTCTTTTAAATTGGGAATATTGATTATTTATGCATACTGTTTTTCTAAAATCCAAAAGTTTTTAATTAGGACGGATTATAGAAAAAGTTAAATTTGGTACGAACATTCAAGCTTTTCGTATAAGAGACAACCCTGGAACGACGTGAAATTGCGGCTCGTGGGCGGTGCTTTACCCCGTAGAAACTTTTGTGGTTGTACTCTTACAAATAAAGGATCCCGTCTGATTAACTAAGTTTCATCACTTTGAGCTTACGCCACAGAGTTGCAACATTTTTTGGATCAACTAGTCGCTAAATTCTTTCGGAAAAACAATAAAGAACTTTGATCGTACACAATTTGGAATATAACGATGACCAATTAGATGCAACTAGACATACGTAGTCAATTTAGTGTATTAATCCAGCTGATCTTATTACAAAACTATTTATTAAAAAAATAAAACGTTAAACTACTGAGTAAAACGTTAATTATTTAAATAAAACGTAGTTATAGAACCTATCTTTAGTTCAATGATTTCAATTCCCAAGACCAACCAACCAACCTTTTAATTTCACTTGCCATTTGGCATATTTATACATCAGGTAATTTCTTAGTTAGTTTCATTCAGTCGAAACTTTATGGCGACGTATTTTTTCTCATTAAAGTTGTAACATCGGTAATGTATTGAAGGGTTGAGACCTGATAGACTGTACAGTAGATGTACTGATTAAAAGTTTGTGGGTTTGGCTTCCAATCTTAAGTTAATCGTCGGGAAAGTTTTGTTAATGGATTTTCATTATTCATAAAACCCTTCATTTTGGTGTTAAGAATTTGATTGAGTGCAATTGATTTCTTAAAGAATGTATGTATTTGTTGCCCTGAATAGGCATATTATTAGAATATGTTTCTCGATAAAAATGATATATTAAAAAAAAATCTACCTAGTAATGTTCATAGAAAAGTTTTCACTGCACAGGGTACGAATTAATAGCTAATTCCTTGACCGTTACACAACAAAGGCCGTTAATTTATAGCCCCACTATATTTTCAACAGTAAATTGGGACCACTTTTCAAAACATTCTATAAATCAACAGAGCGTTATATTAAACTAGGTGGTAGACTGGGTCCTAAGTCGTATAGTTAGGAACCACCGTAGTGCCAGATTTTGTCCCGTGAAATAAGAGTGCTTTGGGATGAGAGCACTATAGCTAGTAAAATTAACGGGTATATGAGACTAACTTTTGTCGTCTCGGGTGACGGGCGCGATGTAGACGGAATGATCCTGCAGCTTAGACTTGGTTGTCGCATGGAGAAACTAGTTTTTACAACTATTTTACATTACGTGACGATAGAACCATTTTCAGAACCTTTCCAAAATAGTTCTAGTTGCAAACCATATTTACGTCCGCGAACTACATTTACGTCGCGAAACGACCTCGTCCGGACATCGAATGAAACGCAAAACTATCTAGTCCGCGATACAACATCGTCCGTACAACGACGTAACCAGTTGCAGGTAGAACTGTTTTAAGTATCCGTTCTCTTCTGTATCCGTTTTCTTCTGCAAAAAACGGTTACGTCTCGTTCTCGAAAAATTCGACAAAGACGCACGACTACTTCAGCTGATTTACTTTTAATTGTTCAAACTACTGTCCCTTGCACTCATACCAGTTTGTTACAGCCAAAAAAATCATATACCAGTTTGCCAGCAAAGATATAAACAAACAGCCTGCAATTTCCTCATCCAACTGTAAAAAATCGCACTAGGTAACTATACGTGGGGATAGTAGAACTCATCGTTCATATAACTTCAAGAAGACTACGACGGTAGTTAGAATAGGTTAATTTGTGTCGTTTATGATTTATTTAATATTTGGCTCTTTATATTTGTTTATGTCTACGAGAGCTTGTTTTTTTCGTGACCAAGATTACTAACATTTTCCAATTAAAGAGACAATGTATACGCTAGCTTCAACCACATTGAGTCTACTAAAGCATAGATGACCTGCTGTGCTCGCATTGTGAAACTAATTTAAACTTTAAATTGTCCCAGTTTAGGGTTACGCTCACACGGAAACGAATGCTAAGATATGCCATAAATTATGAATAAGGGGTCTCGGTACTTCGCTGTAGTTAACACTATGCAGAATCTGAGATATTTGCAGTGCGAAATGATGATATTGCATTGTACCATATACTTTTAGGTCAGTAATAAATGTCTGTACTATACCGCGTCTTGGCAAGCGTAGCGTAAGACGACTTGCGAAAGGTCGCTGGTGGAGGCAGGATAAGGAAAGCGGATGACCGGGATATCTGGCGCAAAATGGGGGAGACCTGCGATTGCTTGAAGAGAGAGAGAAATAAATGTGGCGACTAGTACCTACGCTCATCTAATGGAAAAGTAACTACCTCTAATGACAGATGCAATATTGGAAACCAGTAACTTTTATTAGTTGGTTTCTGTCAACACTGCTCTATTTCCGTCACCCATGACGACATCGTAATTGGTCTCTAACTTTCAAATTTACTAAACACATTGTCGGCTATCCGAAACAGAAGTGAATAGCACTTCTATTTTAGATAATAGGTTTCTAGCACTGCGATGAGTATACACATCCGTAGATTTTTATAAGAAAAGAATATATTAAAGTAAAAAGTAATGCATGGCAATGTTTTAAATTTTGATTGGTACTTCAAAAAAGACGAGGTAAATGACGATCCTAATCTGATGAAAACTATGATAAAATTGAATGTACATATTCGATTTACCTTTGAAAATATTAACGTTCAGTTTTTGTATATATTGTGCTGCATTTAGATAACAGTTTTTCAGAAATCAAAGAAAGAAAGAAAGGCCAATCCGCACTGGGCTGACTTAGTCCTCCTTTTACGGGTATGCTCGTGCCCCTCGGTAGGGTCGTATAATGTGCTGAGATGATGAGAACAATGGCCAATTACTCTACCTTTACCTGAGGAAACCATAATAAAATGCTAATAATATACTTAGCTGTGTCAGTGTGTCCCGTAGGCGAGGCAGGCAGTGAAAGTACTAGATATTTTTTCGTCCAAAATACCTCAGTGTCTCAAGACGAAGGTCTTTGACCAGTGTGTGTTGCCAGTTATGACATACGGAAGCGAAACGTGGTCGCTCACTAAGGCCTCTTGAATAGGCTCAAGGTTGCTCAGCGTGCTATGGAGAGGGCTATGTTAGGTATCTCCCTACGCGATAAAATCCGAAACGATGATATCCGTAGGAGAACTAGGGTGACCGACATAGCCCAGAGGATTAGCAAGTTGAAGTGGCAGTGGGCAGGGCACATAGTGCGTAGAACCGATGGCCGATGGGGCGGAAAGGTTCTCGAGTGGCGTCCACGTAACGGAAAGCGAAGCGTAGGCCGACCCCCAACCAGATGGACGGATGATCTGGTTAAGGTGGCGGGTAGCAGATGGATGTCAACTGCAAGGGATCGGTCCGCGTGGAAATCATTAGGGGAGGTCTTCGTTCAGCAGTGGACATAATTAGGCTGTAATGATGATGATGATGATATTTAGCGAGCCATTGGGAGTAGCGGTTGAGACATCGACTACTACATCAAAGGTTCCGGGTTCGATCCCCGGGCAGTACAAACATTTGTATGCATGAATATGTCTGTTTGTAACGGTCTTGGTATTTTTTATGTATAACATGTATGTATATAAGTATGTTTATCCGTTGCTTAGTATCCATTATACAGGCGTCACGCTAGACTTAGTACTAAGTGGCGCTGTGTGAATGTCAGTGGATATTTATTTATCATTACTTCATAATTTTGTAATCAAACTACTTCCTTTTCGAGATCGGGGGTGTATTATGAGTGACAGTTACTGGTTACCAGTCGGACGGTCTGTTTGATTGCTAACTTAATGAATAAATAAACATCTAATTATCCAAAAGACTCTGTTTTGTGACATTTACAATTGAATATTACCACGAATTGCTTTCAGACATCTTAATTTATTATTCTAGATAGGTTTGTACACTGACAGATACAATCACAGATTTCGGGTGATTTAAGACGGGCTGGAGAATGTTTGGTTGATTACTACAAGACATTGGCAAGACGCACTTCGAACAATTTAACTGTTTAATATCTACTAGTATTAAACGATTTAGTACTAGTATGTACTGATACATGTTACAGAACAACATTTCTTGTCAGCTATTGACCACGGAAATTAATAGAATAGATTCTTTATTTGCACAGAATATAAATCTAACGGAGTGTAAACTTCAAGGTAGAGAAGTTTACACGAATTATATTGATAGTAATAATAGGCTTTTGGAAAAATTGGTATCAAAAAGATGCGATTAAAAGGTTTATAGCAACCACTATAGTTTTTAATCGTATAGTGCCCTGAAAATGTATACTACAAAATATTATTAACTATCTATATGGGAAATAGTCAAAATTTTCTTATAGCAATCTACATACCTACTTGCAAAAACAAGCGTTAGGAATACAGGAAATACGTTTTGTATTAAACAAAACTTTAAATTTAATCGATTGCGTCATTTAGTATTCACATAAATGAAAGAAAGTCAGAAATATGTAATTGACAAAACTTTATTGCGGTTAGCCTTACCCTTTGGCTGGACCTGTTATCCATTACCCTTTTACATATGCGTAGCGTGTATCTGAAAGGAAGCTTATACAGCCTTTTTTATTCTCAAAGGTTATGTCAAAATTAGGAGTATGATATTATTTCGTCAACAATACGTAAGCAAAATTACTATCCTTGTAAAAATGTATCCGCACTACAAGATAAGTAAAATCTCTTCTAACTTCAATATTGCGCTGCTTATAGCGCTGTGATATTTCTACTGACTGGGTACACGCTCAAAATATTTATACTGCCATATTACTTCCTGGCAAGATAATATGATACTCCGTCAGGGTTCCAAGCATTTGGTTTTATTCCTTTTTTTCATAAAATTCGAGGATAATACATTATACTTCTATTTTTCTTATTTTACATAGGAAGGTACAGATGTTAAGTGATACCCATGGTCGCTCTCAATTCCGAAGAAAAAAGGAATGCGTTGCTGATCTTTAAAAAAGGGTGTTATAACAAAATAAATTTAAATATGCTTAAGTATTCAGAATATATCTAAACTCTATTATTAACAAAACAATTGAACCTACAAAATAAAAAAGTTAAAAAACATCAATGATTATCACAACTTCACTCTTTCTTCAGAAAATTATTTGGCATATGGTCTGTAAATTAAAAAAACTAACTGTCGATTTTTCTTTGACACTATAATAATCTCATAAACTGCCAACTGTAATAAAAGACTTGTCGCTGCTAGCATAATGAAGTCTCCAACTTAGATGGCTCAACTTGAGGCTTAGAGTTAAAAATAGTTGAAACTCGTTAAGTATCCAACTTGACGTCCGCGTTATATTCTTCTTGGCGCTACTGAGTGCTCAAACTTCATAACTAGTTACTTTAAGCCAAGGGTTACGAGTTAAATAGTATAAACTTGGAAGATACTAATGGATTTTATCAGGTTCATTTCATTAAAATAAATGTCATATTCAAAAAGTGTCTTACTACTTTCATGAATTAATATTTGTAAAAAGTTGCCTAATAGCTTTAAAATTGCCCTGCCATACTTTTTTTTCAAAGTCATCACATAGTTATAGTTCATGTTTCAAATAAATCGTGTTCTGAGATGACATCATGTTATTATTAAAATTATATTAGTAGACAAGTAACACAAAACATACAAAATTATGGTGTTTTATTAATGAGTTAATTATTTATGATCATTAATCACAAAGACAGACTAAAAACTATTCATACAAACGATAATGCAATGACTTGATACGGGTTAGCAAGCAACGAGACTTTCGATTAGGAAAGACTTACATGGATTGGCCCTCAACAATCAACATCCATCGGTTACCCGCCACCTTATTTAATTTGAAATTTCTACAAGTCGCAATAAAATCCGTAATATTCTGTGGTTAACGAAGTTTTATATTTTTCATTTAGTGGGCTACATTCGATCTTTTTTATCATTGGTACATGCCTAAACTTTGACAAGTTCAGATTATAAGTATTTTTAAGACTAAAATTTGAATTGCACACCAACATAGCAACAATATATATTCATATTTCTATCTTTCTTTTATACCCTGATATCCAAACTGAGGCCATTATGCCAATGGCTACGAGTGATATTACAATGAAATATTATGGTTAAGTGTGTTTATGCTTGTAAATAAATAAAAAAAGATTTGTTAAGGTATTATGAAACACGAGCTAATAAATAAAAGGAATCATCAGTGCAAAGTAATCCAATGATAAAAATCTACACAAACAACAGTGAACTGGACCTATCCTAATTGTCAGAATAAAACAATGCTAATAGCAAATCGTGAATTATTTACAACACCACCTCGGAATATCCCACGCGCTCCGAACGGCACGCACAATAAATTTATGTTAACATTTACAAAGGTTTATAGGGTAATTTGAAGAGAACTCATCATTTGAACGCCCACGAGCATGAAAACAATATGACCGCCTACTCAGGTGTCTGGGGAGATGTTTCAGGGAGTTAAATATAGGTATTCTCCAATAGGTATTTGCTTTTAATGTTATGAAGCCACCTGGTTATCATAACTGGATCTTTACGACAGAACATGGCAAGGGCATTTTTATTGTTCAACAGTTTATAGACAACATATGGGATATAGAATGTAAGTAAATTTAGTTCATAAATATCAAGTTTTTGTATAATTGTACCATTTGTTGTTGCAGTGAGAACATCCCAAGCCAGTTGGTGTGTGAGAAGACCAAATTCGAATGATGAAGGGATGTCGCGCTATCTATACGAAATAATATATAACTATGTAACAGTATAACATACTCGTTCATCAAGATCGAAAGAATTTCGCACACTGACTTTATAAGAAAAGAAAAGGCTTAGAGCAATAATTTGATGAAATATGCCATAAGAAAACGATCAATGTACAGGAAGTCTTGAATTGGCTAACAATGTTTGGAAAATTGACAACCCTGGCCGTTGCCATGGTAACCTAG
The DNA here is from genome assembly GCA_019425675.1 of Leucinodes orbonalis. Lineage (NCBI taxonomy): Eukaryota > Metazoa > Arthropoda > Insecta > Lepidoptera > Crambidae > Leucinodes > Leucinodes orbonalis. The sequence continues at coordinate 52,553 of PQWD01008334.1, read as the reverse complement.
TATTAATTGCCAAATACCGTGTGGACTGTCAACGAATAAGCTGCGATAACTTTGCACCCAAATAGTCGGAATTTTACGAGAGTTCAAATGGGTATTTGTGCTTACGTTCCCAACAGAGTTACAAAATTATCGTTTCTCTTACATGTGCAAGGCATTAGTTGTAAAATCATTATCCGTATTATCGCTCATAGCGCCCCTTTGCAGGGTATAGGGAAAGCCATGTGCCCTGCACAGAATAGCTATGGGAAGATTGGGTAGTCAGTAGTCACCCACCACACGGGTCCATTGGAGATTAGTGCACCATCCTATAAGATTTTAGTCGCCTTTTATAGCAAAAATATATATTTATTGTTACACTAGCTGTGATCCGCGGAATTATTAAAAAATATATACGATGTATATGTATGTGGAGAGCGTCGGTGGCTCAATGGTGTGGACTGTCGCCTTCCTACCGGGAGGGCTGAGGTTCAAATCCAGACACGTACCAATGTGTTTTCGAATTTTCGAAAAATATATGTACGTTATCACACGCTCTTACGGCGAAGGAAAACATCGTGAGGAAACCTGCGCACGCCTGCGATGAGATTCAAATGTTGTGCGTGAAGTCGTCCAACCCGCACTGGGCCCGCGTGGACGACTAAAAAGCCTAATCACCCTATACGGGTAGGCTCGTGCCCCTCGGTGGGGACGTTGGTACGTGGCGGGATTTAAGCCTCAGCCCTCCCGGTAGGAGAGCGACAGTCCACACCATTGAGCCACCGACGCACCGATTCTGCTTATTATAATGGATATCGCGTTACTCTAATTTCAATTAACATCAATATAATTCAAATTATTACTGGTGCGGTGTTATGTGTGAGAATGTAACTAATATTACTAATGTTTCGGATCCCTGTGCAGTATAAATATCGCTATACTTTTGATCAAAGGCAAATTACTAGGCCGCCAGCTTAGTGTATAAGTAATTCAAAAAAATACTTGTCATTGTTATCAGCGAGTTGAAGTGGTCACTTATATGTATCACAGAACCGATGGCCATTAAAGCAGACGAGTTCTGGAGTCAAGACCGCTTATTGGTAAGCGTAGCTTAGAACGTATTCTAACCCGATAGAGCCATAACTTACCATGTAGGAAATCCTAAATCTCGATAGATTGATGACTTGCGAAAGGTTACTGGTGGAGATTGGACGAGATACGCAGAAACCCAGAATTTCTGGTCCAAATAGGGTAAGACCTATATCCAGCAGTGGACTGCGATATGGTGAAGAGAAAGAGAGATAGAGATACAAATAAGTATTTTGGTACATTACCTGAAGATTAGAAGCCCGTCTGCAATTTTTGCGACCACCCACACAGGGCTGATGCAAGTCAGCAAAACTGGAACAATATAAAATCATTGATAGAAGGTATGGTGATTACAAAGTTATAGTGAATTTAGAGCGTTGACAAATATTTTAACTTCTAATTCTATATACATTTGAAGCAGTGAGCATAAATAAAACAGTACTAAAAACTCAATCATCATCATCATCATGATGAAAACTCAATGTTACCATATATTTTTGGCTGGTACCACTGAGTTATCGAAAAAGAATTCAAATACGAAGAATTTCTACTGTATCTAAATTTTCTATTTATACTATAATTAAAGAACTCTCGGTGCGAGTAGGCAGAATCATATTTTTTCACGATTTGTTTTGGGTATATATTATTGTTAAACTTCATTATTATACAACTATTTAAACTTCATTTCTATAAGCATAACCATGATAATAATAAAAAACATAATCTGTAAAGTAACATTTAAGATACATATAATTTCAAAATATATGTATTTCATATGTATCATTATTCATTATGCATATAGTTTTTGAATTATGCAACTACTGAGATTTAACTTCATTTACCTACACGGAGTATGCTGATAATGCAACTACAAGTTGAGATTTGTTTGAATACAAGTTGTAATTTAATAATAGTAAGCAGTTTCAGTTGTTTGCGGGCACTGTTTACGTGCCCGAGCTCGCTAAATGATGCAGTGTTTGTTTGTCTGTTACTGAACGCGTGCACTGGAAATACCATTCGAGCTAAATGTTTACTAGTTTACCAAATTGAGTACACGTTGCATTCGTGCGTTAGAAATTGAAGTGGCGATAAGACACTACCTTGTAGAACCCCTCGTATTGTATAATTCTCTTGGTATTGCATCTTTTGATGAACCACGACAAATAGTAGTAATAATTAGCATTTTCTATCATTATAATAAAGAAATATATTTTAAAAAAAGTATACAAACGACCATATTAATTGAAGCAAAAGAATAGACATATTTCTAAAAACTAAATATGTGAAATAATTTACATAAGTGTGTTTATCCGTTGATTAGTATCCATATTAGCTTGTAATCATCCCAATGCTAAATTTGGGTTGATGGCAATGTGTGAATGTCAGTGGATATTTATTTATTATTCTAATGCACAAATGATTATATGATGGGTCATGGTGAAGTGAAACTTTATGGTGAAAATATTATATACATCTTCATGTTTATAGTGTGCGTTTGTATTGTGTTTACATCATACCACATTATTGTCTCGTAATATTTATATGCCAAACAACGTGCTAGTTTGCGGCGTACGCTTACGCAACCATGCATTATTTGTTTGTCTTTCGAACACACAATAACTATTACAGGACAAGGATATAGGCCAAAGCTAATTTGCTTGAGTGTGTTTACTCGCTAGCCGAAATTGTGATTGCATGGATTTAGCGGGATTGAAAACCATAATTGAAACTAAGATATCAATGTAGATTATATGTTTGTTTGTTCTGTGTTTATATAATGTGACGGAATTGGTAATTTAAAATACCATTAGATTCATAAATCCAAGGTACGCAGCCAAGGAAGAAGTAAATTAACGCGAGTGCTATATTAACGCGATTTATAATAACACTCACCTTTAAAATTTCAATGATATTCTGTATATATAAAGTTCTTTTTACATTATTGTAAAATTTCAGCAATAAATTTTGGCTATAACGTGTAGAAGGACAACAATTGTTTTGTATTGGATCAAGTAAGCTTGTTACTTTTGTGTTAAGAGTAATTAAAAATGCAAAAAAAAAAATTCATTAAACAATAAACAAAAAACCGACTGCTAATAATAGAAAAACAAGCTCTATTTCCATGAAGTGCAAACATTTTACTAGTATTGTAGGCAAAAGACAAAAAAATATAAGAAATAATATTTCAATAATTACACGTACATTTATAGCTGAATCTCGAACATGTTTTTTGGGTTTGTTTGTTTTCAAAAGGGAAAATTATACGGAATTTTAAAAGCAACGTTAGAATGATGTAATTAGTAAATAATCACATGAACCTTAACAAATCTTATACATTTTGTCGATATAGGGGGACGTGCTACCGTTGCTATGGCAACCGACACCAAACAAAGAAAGTTTTCCAAGGTGAACGATAAACGTTCAATAAACGAAATTGTCAAAACTACGGGTAGTTATTATTGGATGTATCTATAGATATAGTATATACAAGATACACAAAGCGGCTTAGAGGCATGACAAAATATTGAAGTATATATGTGTTGGGAATGTCTATGCGTAAGTTCCAAATAGTGTTGTCCACGCCAAAAGTTCTTATTATCGATTGTGATATAATTCAACGGGCGCTCTTTCGTACAGAAACCAAGAAAACCATGGGTATTTTAATCCTGATGAATCTGAATCATAAGCAAACCTATAATTGTTTACAACTTATAACGACGGTGACCGATGGTGGGCAGTAACTTAGTTACTTTGAGCTACTGAGCTCGGAGAAACTGAGATATTCATTTAAATTAAATGCTGCGAAGGGCAATTTGTTTAAAATTAAATACTCGTGATAAATAACATATTTATTTGCATAGGGATTAATATTATGTTTATGAAAACACCTTCGCAAATAATGCATTTTTTTAGATAAATTTAAGAAGTTATTGTGAGCTAACCTTTAAAGATAAGATACACACACATGCACACATGCTGTGGCGGTCTTTTTTAAGAACTCTCATATATGACTTTTGCGAAACTTTAACCGTTTTCACAGCGCACGCAGCGGAAAGCTCTATGTAGGAAAAATGTTCAATCATTCTTTCTTACTGCTCCACTACAATTGTATTTATTACAGCCTTTATCGATAAATAAGAAATCTAAAACTGAAAGGTCCAGTAGTTCCTGAGATAAGTGAGTTCAAACAAACAAACTCTTTTCAGCTTTATAATATGATACTGTATCATTATAGATACAGTAAATTAATTAACTCAATACTTTTAAATGATTTTATTTATTGCCCTCTCAATATAACACTTTTTTCGTATGGTTTCCTTGCTTAATTGAACATTTCGTTTACATGTTTAATTCTAAGATAAGCATAGTTCCTATTAAGAGTTTAATCTGGTCTATTTTAAGTCCGCATCCATTTTTCCATCAATGGTGAACTGTGTGGAAACCTGAAAACATCGATATTTATTTACCAATATATAAATAAAATATAAGTATATATGAATAATGTTATTTTTACATAAGTAGGCGAAATCATCAATATTTATGTTGTGTATTCTTTTAAAAAACTATTCAAGTTTTTTATCGATTGTAATGACGTCACCGCTATGTCAATATATACTATATGTGCTATGGCACTAGCGTAAACAAACAATTTGCTATTTTATATATTTATTCTCAAAAATAAGCCAATTTCTAGCTGAAATTAAGTAAAAAATGGTTCGTGAAATTTCACTGACACTGACAACACACCGGGCAGCTATATGGGCCGCTAACTCGCAAAAACAATAACATATAATCCTTTATTCGCTGTCTCTTTTTCTCTCGGGCATTTTGTACTTGATTAAGGACCTCTCACTCCCACGCTTCGTGTATCTTATAAGCGCAGCGCGCTATTTCTTAATCTATGTATCGAATATTTATTAAAAAAATGTTTAGTGAAAATTGTACATAGAACAAATATAAAACATTGATTGTTATAAAAACTTAATTTTATGAAAAATATGTAATTTTGTCATCTAGCTGCATTACAGAATCACAAAATTCGTGGAAATATTTATACATAGACCAATGATGTAATAAAGTATGGATTCGTGAAATGCTCACAAAACAATAAAAAAAGTGTTCCGAATGCAGTGACAGCACACATACACATATCTCGAATTTCTAACTCATTTACCTAAACAAAAGAGTACAAACTGTACTCTCTTCGGCGGTTGGTTTTTGAGGCACGGATGGCGTATCTACCTATTTTAATTAACAATTTTTTCGGACTTAAGTCAACTTTACCGATCAGATACCCTTCTACCCTGTTCTTGCCGAGTGAAGAATGAGGCTCTAGAAAGAAATCCGCATACACGATCTGGACCAGTGTGACTGGTTAAAAGTCGCTATCTTTCCTTTCGTAAATCACTCTGCGGCCTCATTTGAGAGGCCAATTTAGCAGAAGACTTTTGATAACAATGCTTAATAATCTGAATGAATCAAATGAAATGAGAAAATCGAAGTAAACGTGCATGTAAAAGAAATAAACAGTTCAATTGAAAAATGACGTAAACAAAGTTTAAATACCCGTGAGAAGCTGGGGGCGGATCGCTAATATTAAACTTCATTTAGCCTAATAAGCTCGAAAACCAATATAGATCCAAAATCATGCATTTAAGCAACAAAGGTAAATCGAAACTCGCAAATACCATTTACGCCCCTCCTTGCCAATAGTTATCGGTCCGATAAAGTAACAATTACATTCGAAGTACGAACACCATAACGAGGCTTTGCCGCCATAACCCCATGTAATGGCCCATTTGCAAGACAAGGCGAGATTTGAATGGCCATCCGAGCGGAACGAGGACAGTAAATTATGAAGCGTTACGGGCGATACACGCTCAAGTGTTGTCATAATCTTGGATTTTTTATTCTGGAGATTCCTTTTTTGAATCGGAACATAAAATGCTCACATATCATCTTGGTTATTGCTTGCGCACTCTACCAGCGCGGCGAATTAAAGTAAAATAATCCTCAGAAAAAAAAATCTGGAGGTAATCATGATTAAAAGTTAGAGATAGTACAATTATGAAAGCTTTTTTCAAAGACTCGATTGTTTTCAAAATTTGATAGCTCTGATTCGGCAGGCATATGGAGTCTTATGATGAGAACACCCAGTAAGTTTTATTTGTTCTGCTTGGAGTTGGAGGGCAATGGCCAAATATCTTCACAGTCGTGCTTTGTAAGTCTGTTTTGTAATGTTCTCGGCAGTGTGTCATTGAAGACTGGATGATTGATGAAGGCTGCAGTTATGTATATTAGTACTGGAAGATAATATTCTCAAAACCCTTACGATTCGATATATTTTTACGGATATAGCATCACGGTTCAGCAGTGGAAATTTTAGGATCGAAATGATGATTGTGTACTCTATGTAAATCACAATATGTAGCTCGCTTAGCAAGCTGAATTAGAACCATCTTGTCGTACGCTGCACTTGCCTGTACGTGGTCTTCATTCGAGAATGTTCCAGCTCTTGCCATTAGATTCCTTGCTCTGTCATTTGCTAAATGGTTACGCAGATGACAGTGTGGGTAATTTTCTGATGAATGCTTAAATATTCACGTATTTCAAAGAATGATAATGACTTTAAGCACTTTGAAAATTCAGAGTTTTCAAGCTCTACCATCAGGACACATTTTGTAACTTTTACGAATGTTCCCGTTGAATTTTAAATGGAATTTGTCGTTCAAGAAGAATCTGTTGAATGGCAGACGATTTATTTGCGTAAGGCACTGAAATGGGGTCGGCAGAACCTGCGACTTGTGATCGTTACTCATGTTTATACAGTGAAGTCGTGTTAACCCATAAATGTTATCGAAGGTAAGGGGCTGTTGATTTTTATAAGCAGCCCGTAACAGTCCTATATGCAGGAGCATCGGTGGCTCATAGGTGTGAACTTTTGGCTTCCGATGTGGAGGATGCTGATTCTAATCCCACAACGTAACAATATATTACGACGCTCTTACAGTAAAGGAAAACATCATGAGAAAACCTACGATTTATTTATTAATATGCATTGGTCTTAAGTCTTAGGTTCGGGCCGAAATATCTCCTCATAGCCATGTTAATCGGAAAGGCCTTAATATGCTTTGCAGTGCCATATCAAAGGCTGATCTTTGAAGCCAAATTGACAAGCATTCGATCTTTTTTTTCGGTGTATGCAACGAGCCTATAGGTGTCCCAGAGTTTAAGGCGAACCCCAGCTTAAGGCTTTGCAGGAGAAGCTAGGTAAGTATAAGTTTGGAAAGAAAAGTGACCGAGCATGTTCCTGTAACGCAAATAGAGACTTGTCAATCCTACAAGAACTCGCGACGAAGGCCTCCGACATTTAGATCGTTAGATAATAATGGCTACAGTCATTAATGTACTCTAAGTAAATTTAATTTAATGCCCCGACCATAAATATCAAAGTACTCAAATAATGGGGCCAAGTTAATCACCCTTTAAATGTGTTCTCATCAAGGAATGTAATCCAATCAGATAATGTAAAATAATTACCTCATGAGTTGAACAGATAGCGTAAGCCCACTATTGGTTTAAGACCATAGTGAAGGGACTTAATATAATCTCCACGATTGGCAGATAGATTGATGATAAGTGGTTGATGACCCATCTGGTGTAATGGTTGAGAGGTTGACTACTACAACCTGTCTGTTTGTATTAGTATTGGTGTTTTCTATGTATAATACGTATTAACAAAAAAAAATATAAGTATGTTTATCCGTTGTTTAGTACCTATACTACAGGCTTCACGTTTAATTTGGGGCTAGATGGCGCTGTATGAATGTCAGTAGATATTTTTTATCAATATAATATGTACGTATTTAGGAAAAAAAAGTTATCCGTTGTTTTCACGCTTAACTTGGGGCTAGATGGCGCTGTTTGTCAATAAATATTTATAAGGACACCTCTCACATTAAAGTACTCTCTAGGTCAAATAGGAAAGCGCTGCTTCCCGTTTATTAATAAATGTCTTGTCTAAACGCCTCTTACGGCACCCCCAGGAAGATTTATATGGTTGGCTATAATGCTAGTAAATTGTCAGGTATAAGAGACCTAACATCAGTCATCTCAAGTGACGGACGCAGTGCATTGTTGACGGAAAATAATAAATGAAAGATAGAAAGAAAAATATTTATTTGGTGCATTTTAAATTATAGAAAAATATAAGTATTATTAATCAGTAATATTTATTTAAAATATATAGTCATTAGACATTCACACAGTGCATCTAACCCCAAACTGATCTTTAGTCTGTATTGTGGGTACTTATATTACAACGGATAAACTTTATAAATAAATAGATACATAAAAAACACCCAGACCAAATACAGACACAATTACTACTTACTATAAATATCCTTCAACACTGATTTTATCATGGTCAGCCGTATCACTTACCACCAGGTGAGCGAGATGACCGTCCCGTTTACTTGTAACTTCTATTTTCGCTAATAGGTGACGTAAAAATTTTGTTGCCCTGTATGAAATTCTAAATGATATTCTGTATAAATAAAGGTAGATACGCCATCCGTGCCTCAAAAACGAACCACCAGAGAATACAGTTGTAGGATCTTTGTTTCGGTAAATGTACGCTCCTTCGAAATATGTGTATGTTTGCTGTCGCTGCATTCGGAACACTTTTTTCAGTTGTTTTCTGAACATATCACGAATCTATACTTTTTACATCATTGGTTGCCCCTTTTAAATAGAGTTGACAAATGACTGCTTTGTTTTGCAGACAACTCAACTTATGGTAAGTGAGAACTGTCACTGGCGATCGTGAGATAAAGATCAAGGCAAAGTCGACGATGGGTGCTTGTAGATATTAAGGCAAGATATTTCGCGATGTCACTACCTGTTTACCATTTACCCACACTGATATACATTTATTATAGCGGAATTTGTGCAGTATTCTCTCTATGTAAGGCAAAAACTAATTTTCATCATCAGCTCATTAAACATCCGCAACGTGGGGCACGAGCCTACCTGTAAAGTGTGTACAGGTCATAGTCGTCCGTGCGGGCCCAAAGCTCATTGGCTGACTTCATTCATGCACAACATTTGTGTGCATGTTCATGCACACAAATGTTTATACTGCCCGGGGATCGAACCCAGAACCATTGGTGTAATAGTCGACATCTGAACTATTCATTAATTTTACTTAAAAAAATGTACTGAACTAATCGTGATGTGACTTAACAATGCAGAGACGTTTATGCAGTAAAACATAATAAATGTATATAAACCCATACATAACGACCATTTTAACCTGTTTACACAGGTTGTTTATCATAAAGGTACATTCAGCGTTAAACCTCGCTCTTAACAGTATTTAAATAAGAAAAAACACTCTATTTTTCGGCCATTCTTGTGCCTATTTAATGCGCCATTCTTGTGCCTATTTAATGCAGACCCAATTCCACCCTGTCCCTCCGCAAACATTTAATAAGATTATATTATTTTCTTTCAGCCTGTATCTCTGGAAACTGTCGGCTGTAACTTGAAGATTTGCTTGTAGGTACGCTGAAAGTTTTCAAAGTGATAAGCGGAGCGATAAGGATAGCGTAGAGCGGAGCGGTGAATGACTTTTGTATTCCTTGACCACGCTTAATCTTGAAATAACAAAATATATAAAAGTGATCATTTTTAGGTCTTGACCATTGTGGACGGAAAGACAAAATACCGTTGAAAATTGTACCGTCTCTTGAGACTTTTAAGAGCCGAATTAAAAAACATTACTTGGAGCAAAAAATCTCTTTGTGATCTTTACTTTCTTTCACTTTTATTCCTGTGCTGTAGGTACTGTATCTGTCATTCCTTTCATATAATTCTGATTGTAGTTTGTTTTTCCTATCTTCCATTAGTTAGTTATGTATTAGTTTTATATATATTTATTAGTTTATTCTTAATTTTTATGTAGTAGTGTGTACTTAGTATATGTACGATTTTGTTATAATTTTGTAGTTATTTAGAATAACGATTTTACTTGTTTTACACTAGCCCGATGACCGTTACGCATTGTTATTTCATCCAAAGGTTGCCTGGAAGAAATTGCTACCTAAGCATAAGGCCGCCCATGTTGTACTTGTTTTTTTTTCTGTTATTTGTTGTTGTATGTTTTTTTACGTGCAATAAAGTATTTTTTATCTTTATTGATACCTACTTAAAGTATTTTCTTTCATTCTTATTTATCTTACTCAGAGCAGACAAGACAATGAAGATGTATTTGTACTGTATGAAATTTATCACGTACGTATATCTGTTGCCGTTCAAAAAATAAATAAGACAATTTTATACTTACATAAAATGCAGTTGTGCTAGCTTGTGACGCTAATTGGTTTAGTCACCGTGTCATTTCATTTTAACTTTAGGCAATAAAATATCTACAAGCAAAAACCACGTCCTCGTAAAAACAAGGATAACCCTTGAACTTTATGAAAAAGGTTTCAAAATTAATAATATGTTTCTATTAATATGAAAATGTAATTTTCAAGTAAGCTTAGAGTCAGATATTTATTGAAAGAACAATTTCTCTTCTTTATTTTATATTCCGCGAAAGCGTATTACAATGATCAAATTTTCATTCTAATTCACTTTGTTTGACGCGTGACGTTGCGTAATTACAAGGTTTTACAAAGATATGGTTATTTTTTCAGGCTTAACGTCTAATATTGCGGCACTGGCTAACTTTGCGTATGCAAATGTGATTTTTAGGTAAATTGAGGAGTATATTTTTCTATAATAAAGCAAAATTGATGATATAATACTTAAGCTCCGTTCTCAAAGTCATGTTCAACAGTCTTGTCATGCCACAACCGATATGCGTCAATGGTGTCCGTCTCGAGGTTGTGCAGGAGTATATCTACCTGGGCCAAACCATCCAACTTGGTCGGCATAACTTCGAGAGGGAGGCTAGTAGGAGGGTTCAGTTGGGGCTGGGCGGCATTTGGTAAGCTACGTCATGTCTTAACGTCAACTATGCCGCAATGCTTAGAGACGAAAGTCTTTGAGCCGAACACACAATCCTGGCAGTAAAAAATGAAAAATTAATAAAAAGATGAAGTACGCGGGCCCATGGTGGATTAGCCAACTTCACGCTCAACCTTTGAATATCTTTATAGGCGCGCGCAGGTTTTCTCACGATATTTTCCTTCACCGTAAGTGCGTCGGATAAACGCGCATAATATAATTTCAAAATGATATAAGTACGTGGCGGGATTTGAACCTGCGCCCTCCATATCGCAAGGCAACAGTCCACACCAATGAGTCACCGAATCACCATCGACCGTTTTTCCGAATAGCATTTTAATAATTGTAACGTTCAATGCTTCTTATTATTCTCCTCTTTTTATTCTTATTTCTACGAGGCTTTTGTTGAAGCAATTGTTTCGGTTTTTGAGTAGTTGACTGGATTTTGCTTATCTTTAATAATATGATAGAGTGCACTATTGGCATGAAATATTGGCTTGAATATCTGAAAAATTTCAACAAATTTACAGGATCATAGTATTTTTATCTTCCACGCAAAGCGTATGATTTTGATACCCACTCAGGTATGATGTGTTATGTATGGGTTTATATTTGTGTGACAAAGCTTTATATTAATTTTTGCTTGGTACAAACATTTGTGTGCATGAACATGTCTGTTTGTATTCTTCTGGGTGTTTCTATAGAAATAATGAATGTATTTACAAAAAAAGTATGTACATACATTTGTTTATCTATTGTTTATAATTATAATATATTTTAATTATTCAAAAAAAATTTTTCATTCTTTGAATTAGCAATAGGAAACTTAAACTATGTCGAAATGTATCTTTTAATTACCGATATTATAGGCCATCTTGTCAATATTATTAGTAATATTTTCAGTCAAATCAAGCCTAACTGGGAATTAAATTAGAGAAAATGTTTTAAGAAGAAATAACTGATAATTTATGAGTTAAAATTTCAAGAAATGGATATCTTATCATTCGTAACTATGCTAAATCGTAGTACGTAATAAGGTCTTTTCAAAATTGCACTGGATTTTATTGACAAAAATGCATCAATAAAAATGTACTTCCGAAATAAACAGAGAAATCCTTTTACACCAAGCCAGCGCGTATTCTGCGGGAATATAAATAAAAGCCATAGAAGAAATCAGTGAAAGATTGCCGAAGCAAAACATATTGAATGCCATTATCTCGGTAGTCGTTCAAGTAATCTGTCAGATTCGCACACATTAATTTTTATTGCTCAGTAGGCTTTGGAAAAGTGGTTTGAGTGCCTATTTTGGTCCTTTTCTTGTGATTCTCACGGAAGTGTAAGTTATTTTTTTCTTAAAGATATTTGTATAAACGTGTTTGTATTTTCTGCGAGTTACATGGATTTTTTTTTAGAATTAATCTATACATATTAATAAAATTGAAGAGACTGTTTTCTCTATACAACCTATCGTAGTCGATTGCTGGACATAGGTCTCCCCCATTTTGCGCCAGACATGGTCCTCGCTATTTCATCCAGATTCCACCAGCGACCTTTCTTTCGCAAGTCGTCGGTCCATCGGGCCGGAGGGCGTCCTACACTACGCTTGCCAAGACGCGGTCTTCACTCCAGAACTCGTCTGCTCCAACTGGAGAGACTGTTTGTTAAATTGAAATAACCCATTTTTATTTTATGCATATGAATATTTAAACGGTACATACATCAAAGAAACATTTTTATACCGCAGGGAATAGTTAGTTTTTAAGTTAAGTAAACAAAGATGTATACTGTTTCATCTGATTACGGAACCAGTATAATTGCAAAAACTTGTGTGAGCATATCTTAAACCGTTTTTAATAATATGCTTGAGAGATGTTGTGTGTACTCACGACGAAGATAACAAAATTTTTGAGATCCAAGTTTGCAAAAGTTAGAGCGTCGGTGGCTCAGTGGTGTGGACTGTCGCCTTCCTACCGGGAGGGCTGAGGTTCAAATCCCGACACGTACCAATGTATTTTCGAATTTTCGAAAAATATATGTACGTTATCGACGCTCTTACGGTGAAGGAAAACATCGTGAGGAAACCTTCATGCACGCCTGCGAAGAGATTCGAAGGTTGTGTTTGAAGTCGTCCAATCCGCACTGGGCTCGCGTGGACGACTAATCACCCTATACGGGTAGGCTCGTGCCCCTCGGTGGGGACGTTTAATGAGCTGATGATAATGATGATGATGAAGTTTGCAAATATGCTAGATACAGACATTTTCAACACTTGGCAGACGTAGCGTAGGACGCCCTCCAGACCGATAGACCAACGATATGTCGCTGGTGAAGGCTGGATAAGAAAAGTGGTGGATCGGAGAATCTATCGTAGAATGCGGAGACCTACTCGTGTGGACCTACCTATTAAAATAACTCCCTTTAGGGGGGTAAGGTTCCGAAGATACTGGCAGCGTTACCCCTTTGAATCGTAAACTAACATTTTATTTAAAGCAAATAAATTTCAAAATATTAATCAGCGCATTTCAGATGATTATGATGGCTCGGAACCGGTTATAAAATAGCGGTTAATGCCAGTTGATATCGCTTTAACTCCGAACTATGAAAAGAACGCGACGGTCTAAAGAACAATATTATAAACCAAATAAACCGGTTAATTCGACAAAAATCGCTATCACCAATAGTGGGTACACGCCCACTTTTAAACAACTACACATTATAAACCGGTTTATAGGCTTTTTCTTAAAGAACCAATCCAAGAACTTTATGAAAATGTTCCCTTGAACAACCGGTATAAAAACAACGGTTTCAGGTTTCAAACCAAAATGAAAAAAATTGGTGGCAAGTACATGATATCGGCTAGGAAAAACTGGTTTCTGAGCCTTGGTCTTATATAACTTAACTATACTACTTATACAATCCGGTATTCATTCGTCGGCTTTTTGACTGCCTTCTGAAATGCGTACGTGACGTACTTTTATTTATACATTTGTATAGAGGCGTCCCTCTGTATACGCGTGCCATTTCTGATAATACCTTTAATTCGTTTTTCCCGCATAATTACTGCGTCAAGGCAGTTATAGGGCAACGGTAATGTTTACGCATTCAAATATAAACTTTGTTGTCCGAAGTTACAGCTGAAATTGGTTTGCGTGTTTTCAACGCGTGTCGCCTTGTTGTTGCCTCAATGATTTGTACGTAAATGTTACGCCTATAGATTTGTGTTTGGATTCTAAAAATAGAACTTTAATTAAAGGTGCTTTAAAAACTTAATACAATGACGTAATGAGCGAAGATTGGTTTGCCGAAACGCACTTCGGTGATCGATACCCTTCGTCAACCGTCAGTTTTACGAAAAAACCGTCCCAGTTCAAACAATCGCAATCCACTGCTGGACTCCCCGGTCCTCTGCTGTTCTTATCCAGCCACAACCTTTCGCAAGTCGTCAGTCCATCGGGCCGGAAAGCGTCCTACGCTACGCTTGCCGAGACGCGGTCTCTACTCCAAAACTCGTCTGCTCCTACGACCATCGGTTCTACGATATGACCAGCCCACTGCCACTTCAACTTGCTGATCCGGCGAGCTATGATAAAAATCGTCAATTGAAAGATAATTTTACCGAAATCACTTTTAGCCGACCGTTGGTTTTACGATATAAACCTTCACTGATAGAACGTTTAGCCGAAAAACTTCGTCGACAGAATATGTCGCCGATAAAACGTGTCATTTATGTCAATCTTTAAATAACCATAGTTGGCTTCCCGAAATAAGTAATCACCGAAACATTCCATCGGCGATGCGTTCTCTCAGCAAAGGATTCTATTTGAAAAAATAAAAATCCCTCTCATTGTTCTACTTTAAAACAAAAGAAGCGTATCACTAAAAAGACCCATACTTAGCATAGGTTTCTTCTAGGTCAGCGTGTTTCATCCTAGACATCGTCGATGTTTAACACCAGACAAGGCGTAGTCAAACGCTGGCCTATTTAATGTAAAAAAAAAAAATATGTCGAGGCAACACGAGGCGCCTCGCCACTGGTCTTCCGTAGGTGACTCGTGGGAGTGAGCATTACTACGCACAAAAAGTTAATTATATAAAACTACAAACTAAACAGGCCAAAACACTGAAGCGCCTTTTTTCCCAAGTATCAATATGCTTTACTTTGGTATTTTAAATGTATTTTTAAGATTGTATTTTTGTTGACGTTTATAAGTGCTTTTTGTAAGCATAACCTGAATATTTGGTATTTAACTTTTGGACTACTTATATGCAGTTTAAGAAACAGATAACTCAACGACCCGTTGTACTAACCCAGGGCACGTAATCTGTCCGCTCTTTCATTATTGGACAGAGCACTTTAATGTGGATTGGTTTGGGCCAAAATATCCAAATACAACCTCATTCATTATTCACACTCTCGGCTATATCACCAAATGGACTCTCTCACATTTTTATGCCAAAGCAGGCTAAAGAAGCCGCGAGTTTTTTCAAACACTGTTTCCAGAACACTGAGTAGGAGATTGTGATTAAAAAATACGCCAAATGTGTGTGCCACTGACCAAATCTCGAAATGCAGTAAGTCGGCATGTTAATTATTCGTTTGTGCGAATTATTAACGTCCCAGTGCGCTCATCTACTTGTGTGGAGCGCATATCGACAGGTAATACATTATTTTGTCTTCCTAAAACACACAGCGTTGGGTGAAGAAGCTTTCTATGTCCTTACTAGATTTCCTTTGCTGGCGTCTGTAGGTTCACAATTGTAGCGCAAGATGGCGCGCTCCCGCACTCTTACTTGTCAAATGTCATAGAGTTTGTGAATGCCTTACGACGAACTTCGTTTTTTTTCCAATTAAGTTTAAAAAGTACATTATACGTCATAGCGTCATCTAATAAACCCTTCAGATCAATGTTTGTTCTAAGATAGTTTTGTTAGAATCCAAAACATTTTTTTTATTGCATTTTATTTGACTGCCTACGTATTGTGCGCTGAGCTTTGGGGCTTAGATCCGGAGGACGTGGGTTTGGATTCAATGGAAAGACCGCATAGTAAAAAGTTACAATGTGAGAATATTCCCAGTTTAGAAATGAAATTTCGGGCTGAATGAGCATTGTGCGAGAGGAAAGGTGATTCCGTGCTTCGAAGGGCACAAAAAAGCCGTTGGTGCCGACTACAATAATAAAAAAAATGATTATTTTCCAGCAAAACACTACAAGTCACACTTATATAGTCATTAAATAGGAGCTTCATGAATATGGATATCCGCCGGATGAGCATGTTGTAGTGGCAGCAAGTTGTAGTCGCAGAACCGATGGTCGTTGGAGCAGACGAGTTCTGGAAGGAGACCGCGTCTCGGTAAGCGTAGCGTCGGACACCCTTCGGCCCGATGGACCAACGACTTGCAAAAGGTCACTGGTGGAGGCTGGATGAGAAAAGCGGAGGACCGGGATATCTGGAACAAAATGGAGGAGACCCATGTCCTGCAGTGAACTGCGATAAGTTGATCAGTAGAATATGAATCCGATATCAAAGCCCATTGTTTTATACTTACAGTCTATAAGCGACCGTAAATTAATTGCTATTTTAAATAACTAAGTTCCTAAGTAAAAACAAAGTTACAGAATTCAATTCTTATTAACAAGTACGGAGTATTATCAAACTGTATTAGCTGACCTCCAAAAGGGATGAAAGTTGTAACGAGTCTGAGAATCTATTCGATGTAATTAATGCTACAATCAAAGTAGCCCTCGAACCGAGTTTGGGACAAGTTAGTAGGGTTGCATTACAGGTTTTTTAGAATCTGGATTTGTTGTTCGCCTAAGGCGTTCTCTAGTTTTATAATCTCAGATAAAAAACTTTTTCATTTGACTTTTAATTTTAATATTGGCTGCATTGTCTACAAGCATAGGATGCTAGTGTAAGTATTTTTAGAAAGTTCGGGTTAAAGGATAACAGTGCAAATAATATATATAAAGTGGATTGTGTGAGTAAGATATTTTGTTCTGTTGGTCACGTCATCTTACTATATATAAAGCTGAAGAGTTTGTTTGTTTGTTTGAACGCGCTAATCTCAGGAACTCTGTTCGATTTGAAAATTCTTCAGTGATAGATAGCTTATTCATCGGGAATGCTATAGGCTATATATCATCACGCTACGAGTAATAGAAGCGGAGCAGCAATGAAGATGTTTCAAAATCGGGGGGGTATTTTGTTCATACTTGGAGTTCCGCTGCGTACGGTGAGTAAACGGTTAAGTTACACAAAGGTCATGTATGAGTATTGTTCTCTTTTAAAGGTCTACAAAAAAATCCGCGAGAGCATATGTCTATCTTTTAAGGTAAGCTCACTATAACATATTTTTTGCTAATAAAAAATTCTGAAATTGACCCCGAAACTTTAAAGTTGGGAGGGAGGGGAAATCCTATGTATAGTGATAAATGAAAGTACGTGTTATCACGAATTAATAGCGGCGAACGCGGAAAAGCTAGTTCTACAATAAAAGCTAGAAATAGAATATAAATGAAACATTTGAACGCCAGTAATCCAGAAACTGAGAGAATCTATTGCATCTGACTTTTTTATCTGAAAATATTGAAACATAACAATGCTTATTTTAAAGAAAATATTCATTAAATTTGACGACCATTTGGTGTTGGTTGAGACGTCGACTGCAACACCAAGGGTTCTGGGTTCGATCCCGGGCAGTACAAATTTGTGTGCATGTGTTTGTAATGGTCTGGGTTTTATCTATGTATAATATGTATGTATTAACAAAAAAATATATATGTATGTTTATCCGTTATTTAGTACCCATAATACAGGCTTCACACTTAACTTGGGGCTAGATGGCGCTGTGTGAATGTCAGTGGATATTTTATTTAGATTTATTTTATATATTATATTGGAAAAAACTAATAATTTTATTGTTAAACACAAACCATTATCAGAATTGGTTTTTATATTATAAGTGTACAGGACGGTCAGGACGGTCAGGAGCGGCGTTGAAGGAGATTAACAATTGATAGACAGTTATTGTCAACCATCAATGTCGCACTGCGCACGACACCCGAGACGAAAGATATTAGGTCTCTTATACCCAGTAATTTCACTAGCTACAGTGCCCTCGTCCCGAAACACAAAAGTGTATAACACTCCAACAAATTGATTTTTTATCTTAGAAAAGCTGCCATATATAAAAAATAGGCCTTTTGTCATAACGTTCCAAACGTAAATCTTAACATTCACAAAACATATGCCAATATACATAAAGCTTTCAAAAGCTTCACGTACCGAAATGGGGGAGGAAAGCGTCGTGATATATCGATAGATGTGGTGTGCCTTGGATATGTCCTGGAATGAAAGGCTAAATTTAGTGTCTAAATGTTAGGTGCAGCGTGATCTGTGTACCTGTACATTTCTATGACTGCTTCGAAATTGGCATTTTGGTGTTCTAGCCTAGGTTTGATTTTCCTAAATGTTACCATATGTATAGAATTGATGGACAAACATTTATCCGTCCTGTATCAATATTTTCGAAGGAAAGACGTACTTTGTAAAAAAAATACAAGTCATGAAACAAAATGTTATTTTCCAAGGAAATTTTTACAAGGAACAAATTTTGAATACTAATTTAAAATTATTCTTTTAAAAAATACATTAGGGCATGAATAGTATTTTCGAAAAACACTAGTAATACACTCCAAACTGACAGATGCCAGATATATTTTTACTAGCAACACAAAAAGAAATTTGAGCAGAAATGCTTTCCCAAAGTTGACGACCCATGTGGTATAATGGTTGAGACGTCTTCTACACCAAGGGTTCCGGGTTCGAGCCCCAGTCAAACATTTGTGTGCATGAACATGTCCGTTTGTATTGGTCTGAATGTTTCTATGTATCATCATCATTACAGCCTAATTATGTCCACTGCTGAACGAAGGCCTCCCCTAATGATTTCCACGCGGACCGATCCCTTGCAGTTGACATCCATCTGCTACCCGCCACCTTAACCAGATCATCCGTCCATCTGGTTGGGGGTCGGCCTACGCTTCGCTTTCCGTTACGTGGACGCCACTCGAGAACCTATCTATGTATAATATATATGTAATCACAAAAAAAAACTATGATTAGCAGTTATTTACTAATGTAATTACAAGCTCCTCGCTGAATAAAGGGCTAGATGGCGCTGTGTGGGTGTCAGTGTATATTTATTATCATTATTAAGTACTAAACTTTTCACTTTATGGCGACGCTATGTTGTGATCATGTTCTTATCATAATAAAAATTTATATTTTATAAGTAACCAATAGGTTTTACATACGCAAGGGTGTTTAGGGGAAAATGGGCCATCGGAAATGGCTTTCGATCGGCCATATTGTCGCAGCCATTACGTTTAAGTAGGGTAGAGCCACTTATTCCTGACTTCGGTTCTGGCGCACGGTGCCTTTGTTATTTTTAAAAATTTACCTTGGTAGCTTTCGCTTTTATGGTCTAATTCAATATGGCCTATTGGTTTATATAAACTTTAATTCCAGTAAGATAACATATGGATCGTATAATATAAAAAGAATTGTCACAAAAGAGAACTAACATATAGCTAAAACTAGTTATGGCTCGCAGCTTCGCTCGCGTTAAGAAGTATTATTTCTCTTCACCTATTCCTATCCCCTTAGGGGTAAAATTTATGAAAATATTTTCTCAGGGGATGCTTACATCATAACTTTGCATGCCAAGTCTCAGCCCGAGTGGTTTAAAATTGAACTGACATACAAACTTTCATCCCTATTTTATCTCCCTACGTCATAACTTCTACATGCATGCCAAATTTCAGCCCGATTCGTGCATGGTGGTTTGGGTTGTCCGCGTGGATGACTAAAGCCTAATCACCCTATACGGGTAGGCTCGTGCCCCTCGGTGGGATGTTTAATGAGCTGATGATGATGATGATATATTTACAAAAAAAGCTCATTAAACGTCCCCACCGAGGGGCACAAGCCTATCCGTATAGGGTGATTAGTCGTCCACGCGGGCCTAGTGCGGATTGGACGACTTTACAGACAACCTTCGAATCTCTTCGCAGGCGTGCATGAAGGTTTCTCACGATGTTTTCCTTCACCGTAAGAGCGTCGGATAACGTACATATATTTTCGAAAATTCGAAAACACATTAGTTCGTGTCGGGATTTGAACCTCAGCCCTTCCAGTAGGAAGGCGACAGTCCACACCATTGAGCCACCGACGCTCTTTGTAAATATATACAATATACATAGAAACAACCAGACCATTACAAACAGACATGTTCATGTACACAAACTTTTGTGATACCCGGGGATCGATCGTTCCGGGATGGAATCCGGGAAGGATTCTTGGTGTAGAAGTCGACGTCTCGACCGTTACACCACATGGGTCGCCATACCCGTATTGGGCCTGCGTGGTGGGTTATGACCCAATCCTTATGCCTATATGGGGAAGTCTGATCTCTACAATGGGAAGTTATACACGTATAAAGATAATGATGAACATCATCATCATCAGCTCATTATACGGCCCCACCGAGAGGCACAAGCCTACCCATATAGGCTGTATCGGTCTTAGTCGTCCACGTTGGCCCAGTGCGAATTGGCCGGCTTCACACACAACCTTTGACTTTGTAGGCGTGCGTTAATTTCCTCACGATGTTTTTCTTCACCGTGAGAGCGTCACATAAACGAACATATCATTTCGATAATTCGAAAAGAAAGTTACATGGAATAAGAACCTGCACCCTCCAGTTAGAAAGACAACAGTCTACACCAATGAGCCGCCAACGCTGACAATGACCATATTAAGTTAGAAAAATAAAATTATTTAATGTACCTCCTTACCTCCACGAAGCAGAAACCCATAAGTTTCTCGCATCAAAAAGGCACACATTGAAGGCATCGCTTGCGTCGAAAAGTCATGTTTGTTGAGCTTTTCGTCTGTTTACATTGCCAGTCGGCTCACCGCACCTCCGCAAACAATGTCCGTTTTCAGAGATTGCCTTTGTTTTTGCTGAATCGGGGTTTCGGATTTCAAAGCCCTATTGTGTTGCCTTCTGAGCTTCTCTCATAATGTGTTATGTACTGCTAAAATTAATGTTATAAACAGATAGAAGGTATTTTCAAATAAGTATTGTTATTTTAAGGTCACTTTGTAAATATATGCTTGACTCAAATTGTCAGTTTATTCGCCTTAGACAAAGCAATGTTACCTTTCTTTTAATTAGTAAAATGTGCAACCGCTGAAACGGCACCCCCTTTAGAGAAACTAAAAAGCTATAAAAAAATTCGTCTCTTATTTCTTTTATATTATTTTATCGAGTTCGATTCTTTCGTCCTATCATCTTTTATCTACAAATTCCAGACAACTTCCAATTCAATCTTGAATCTGATAAGACCTAGTTATAAGTATATAAGACCGGGTTGACCGTCGTTTAAAAGCCGAAGCAAACGTTAAATTTCCTTAGCAATACGATCCGGCAGGTCGTATTGCTAAGGAAATTTTTGTAGGTTTTTTNACCCGGTCTTATATACTTATAACTAGGTCTTATCAGATTCAAGATTGAATTGGAAGTTGTCTGGAATGTTGTAGATAAAAGATGATAGGACGAAAAGAATCGAACTCGATAAAATATATAAAAAGAAAGTAAGAGACGAATTTTTATTCTAGAGCTTTTTAGTTTCTCTAAAGGGGGTGCCGTTTCCAGCGGTGCACATTTTAGACTAATTAAAAGAAGGTAACATTTGCTTAGTCGAAGGCCAGGAATAACTGACAATTTGAGTTCAAGCATATCTTTTACAAAGTTACCTTAAAATAAACAATACTTATTTAAAATACCTTCTATCTGTTTATAACTAAACATTAATTTTAGCAGTACATAACACATTATGAGAGAAGCTCAGAAGGCAACACAATAGGGCTTTGAAACCCGAAACCCCGATTCAGCAAAAACAAAGGCAATCTCTGAAAACGGACATTGTTTGCGGAGGTGCGGTGAGCCGACTGGCAATGTAAACAGACGAAAAGCTCAACAAACATGACTTTTCGACGCAAGCGATGCCTTCAATGTGTGCCTTTTTGATGCGAGAAACTTATGGGTTTCTGCTTCGTGGAGGTAAGGAGGTACATTAAATAATTTTATTTTTCTAACTTAATATGGTCATCATCAGCGTTGGCGGCTCATTGGTGTAGACTATTGTCTTTCTAACTGGAGGGTGCAGGTTCTTATTCCATGTAACATTCTTTTCGAATTATCGAAATGATATGTTCGTTTATGTGACGCTCTCACGGTGAAGAAAAACATCGTGGGAAATCAACGCACGCCTACAAAGTCAAAGGTTGTGTGTGAAGCCGGCCAATTCGCACTGGGCCAACGTGGACGACTAAGACCCATACAACCTATACGGGTAGGCTTGTGCCTCTCGATGGGGCCGTATAATGAGCTGATAATGATGATGTTCATAATTATCTTTCATCATCATCATCAAGCTCATTAAACGTCCCCACCGAGGGGCACGAGCCTACCCGTATAGGGTGATTAGGCCTTAGTCGTCCACGCGGGCCCAGTGCGGATTGGACGACTTCACACACAACCTTCGAATCTCTTCGCAGGCGTGCATGAAGGTTTCCTCACGATTTTTCCTTCACCGTAAGAGCGTCGGATAACGTACATATGTTTTTCGAAAATTCGAAAATACATTGTACGTGTCGGGATTTGAACCTCAGCCCTCCCGGTAGGAAGGCGACAGTCCACACCACTAAGCCACCGACGATCTAAAAAAAATGTCCTTACCGACGATCAAAAAAAAATGTCCTTTTTAAATTACAAAAAAGCTTTATTAAGAGTTAATAGAGATAATGAGCTAGAATGAACGCATGTATTATTTGCCTTGCCGTTTTATGTTTATTTATAAATAAAAATACTTATGTAATTTTGTAGAAATATCAAACTATATATATATATTTGCATAGTGTCATTTAAATTCGGTAACGATGTTTGGTGTCACTGATTCAATGTATTAATATTGATATTTAATTCATTTAACTTATTATCATGCATGCCCTTGCATTTTAACACACAATATTTATATAAAAACATAAATATGTATTTATTTTATTAATTATATTATTTATCTGATAGATACTGTTAGGGCGTTGGCGCAGGCGGTTGCGTTCTCTTTTGCATCCGGTGCACACGGAAGATCAGAGTCGCGGTGCTTACTACGGGGCACCTTTCAGTGCCCTTACTGTAATATAAACTAATAACTTTGAATGTGTTTGGCACTAAATAAATGATTTTATTATTATTATTATCTAAATACATATAACTCTAAAGGTGACTGACTGACATAGTGATCTATCAACGCACAACCCAAACCACCATGCACGAATCAGGCTGAAATTTGGCATGCAAGTATAAGTTAAGACGTAGGGAGATAAAATAGGGGATGAAAGTTTGTATGTCAGTTCAATTTTAAACCACTCGGGCTGAGACTTGGCATGCAAAGTTATGATGTAAGCATCCCCTGAGAAAGTATTTTCATAAATTTTACCCCTAAGGGGATAGAATAGGTGAAGAGAAATAATACTTCTTAACGCGAGCGAAGCTGCGAGCAAAAACTAGTTTTAGCTATATGTTAGTTCTCTTTTGTGATAATTCTTTTTATATTATACGACCCATATGTTATCTTACTGGAATTAAAGTTTATATTAACCAATAGGCCATATTGAATTAGACCATAAAAGCGAAAGCTACCAAGGTAAATTTTTAAAAATAAAAGGCACGTGCGCCAGAACCGAAGTCAGGAATAAGTGGCTCTACCCTACTTAAACGTAATGGCTGCGACAATATGGCCGATCGAAAGCCATTTCCGATGGCCCATTTTCCCCTAAACACCCTTGCGTATGTAAAACCTATTGGTTACTTATAAAATATAAATTTTTATTATGATAAGAACATGATCACAACATAGCGTCGCCATAAAGTGAAAAGTTTAGTACTTAATAATGATAATAAATATACACTGACACCCACACAGCGTCATCTAGCCCTTTATTCAGCGAGGAGCTTGTAATTACATTAGTAAATAACTGCTAATCATATTTTTTTTTTGTGATTACATATATTATACATAGATAGGTTCTCGAGTGGCGTCCACGTAACGGAAAGCGAAGCGTAGGCCGACCCCCAACCAGATGGACGGATGATCTGGTTAAGGTGGCGGGTAGCAGATGGATGTCAACTGCAAGGGATCGGTCCGCGTGGAAATCATTAGGGGAGGCCTTAGTTCAGCAGTGGACATAATTAGGCTGTAATGATGATGATGATGATACATAGAAACATTCAGACCATTACAAACGGACATGTTTATGCACACAAATGTTTGACTGGGGCTCGAACCCGGATCCCTTGGTGTAGAAGACGTCTCAACCATTATACCACATGGGTCGTCAACTTTGGGAAAGCAATTCTGCTCAAATTTCTTTTTGTGTTGCTAGTAAAAATATATCTGGCATCTGTCAGTTTGGAGTGTATTACTAGTGTTTTTCGAAAATACTATTCATGCCCTAATGTATTTTTTAAAAGAATAATTTTAAATTAGTATTCAAAATTTGTTCCTTGTAAAAATTTCCTTGGAAAATAACATTTTGTTTCATGACTTGTATTTTTTTTACAAAGTACGTCTTTCCTTCGAAAATATTGATACAGGACGGATAAATGTTTGTCCATCAATTCTATACATATGGTAACATTTAGGAAAATCAAACCTAGGCTAGAACACCAAAATGCCAATTTCGAAGCAGTCATAGAAATGTACAGGTACACAGATCACGCTGCACCTAACATTTAGACACTAAATTTAGCCTTTCATTCCAGGACATATCCAAGGCACACCACATCTATCGATATATCACGACGCTTTCCTCCCCCATTTCGGTACGTGAAGCTTTTGAAAGCTTTATGTATATTGGCATATGTTTTGTGAATGTTAAGATTTACGTTTGGAACGTTATGACAAAAGGCCTATTTTTTATATATGGCAGCTTTTCTAAGATAAAAAATCAATTTGTTGGAGTGTTATACACTTTTGTGTTCCGGGACGAGGGCACTGTAGCTAGTGAAATTACTGGGTATAAGAGACCTAATATCTTTCGTCTCGGGTGTCGTGCGCAGTGCGGCATTGATGGTTGACAATAACTGTCTATCAATTGTTAATCTCCTTCAACGCCGCTCCTGACCGTCCTGACCGTCCTGTACACTTATAATATAAAAACCAATTCTGATAATGGTTTATGTTTAACAATAAAATTATTAGTTTTTTCCAATATAATATATAAAATAAATCTAAATAAAATATCCACTGACATTCACACAGCGCCATCTAGCCCCAAGTTAAGTGTGAAGCCTGTATTATGGGTACTAAATAACGGATAAACATACATATATATTATATTATATATATATATATATATATATATATATATATATATATATATATATATATTATATATTATATATAATATATTATATTATAATAATATATATATATATTATATATATATATATTATATATATATATATATATATATTTGTTAATACATACATATTATACATAGATAAAACCCAGACCATTACAAACAGACATGTTCATGCACACAAATGTTTGTACTGCCCGGGGATCGAACCCAGAACCCTTGGTGTTGCAGTCGACGTCTCAACCGCAACACCAAATGGGTCGTCAAATTTAATGAATATTTTCTTTAAGAATAGCATTTGTTATGTTTTCAATATTTTCAGATAAAAAAATGTCAGATGCAATAGATTCTCTCAGTTTCTGGATTACTGGCGTTCAAATGTTTCAGTTATATTCTATTCGTAGCTGTTTTATTGTAGAACTAGCTTATGCCCGCGGCTTCGCTCGCATTAAATTCGGGATAACACGGTAATTTCATTTATCACTATACATAGGATTTCCCCTCCCTCCAACTTTAAAGGTTTCGGGGTCAATTTCAGAATTTTTATTAGCAAAAATATGTTATAGTGAGCTTACCTTAAAAGATAGACATATGCTCTCCCGGTTTTTTGTAGACCTTTAAAAGGAGAACAATACTCTTATACATGACTTTTGTGTAACTTTAACCGTTTACTCAGCGTACGCAGCGGAAGCTCCAAGTATGAAAAAATACCCCCGATTTTGAAACATTCTTCATTGCTGCTCCGCTTCTATTACTCGTAGCGTGATGATATATAGCCTATAGCCTTCCTCGATAAATAAGCTATCTAACACTGAAAGAATTTTTCAAATCGAACCAGTAGTTCCTGAGATTAGCGCGTTCAAACAAACAAACAAACTCTTCAGCTTTATATATTAGTATAGATGACGTGACCAACAGAACAAAATACTCTTACTTCACACAATCCACTTTATATATATTATTTGCACTGTTATCCCTTTAACCGAACTTTCTAAAAATACTTCACTAGCATCCTATGCTTGTAGCAAAACAATGCAGCCAATATTAAAATTAAAAGTCAAATGAAAAAGTTTTTTATCTGAGATTATAAAACTAGAGAACGCCTTAGGCGAATAACAAATCCAGATTCTAAAAACCTGTAATGCAACCCTACCAACTTGTCCCAAACTCGGTTCGAGGGCTACTTTGATTGTAGCATTAATTACATCGAATAGATTCTCAGACTCGTTACAACTTTCATCCCTTTTGGAGGTCAGCTAATACAGTTTGATAATACTCCGTACTTGTTAATAAGAATTGAATTCTGTAACTTTGTTTTTACTTAGGAACTTAGTTATTTAACATAGCAATTAATTTACGGTCGCTTATAGACTGTAAGTATAAAACAATGGGCTTTGATATCGGATTCATATTCTACTGATCAACTTATCGCAGTTCACTGCAGGACATGGGTCTCCTCCATTTTGTTCCAGATATCCCGGTCCTCCGCTTTTCTCATCCAGCCTCCACCAGTGACCTTTCGCAAGTCGTTGGTCCATCGGGCCGAAGGGTGTCCGACGCTACGCTTACCGAGACGCGGTCTCCTTCCAGAACTCGTCTGCTCCAACGGCCGTCGGTTCTGCGACTACAACTTGCTGCCAATACAACTTGCGGCGGATATTCATATTCATGAAGCTCCTATTTAAAGACTATATAAGTGTGACTTGTAGTGTTTTGCTGGAAAATAATCATTTTTTTTATTATTGTAGTCGGCACCAACGGCTTTTTTGTGCCCTTCGAAGCACGGAATCACCTTTCCTCTCGCACAATGCTCATTCAGCCCGAAATTTCATTTCTAAACTGGGAATATTCTCACATTGTAACTTTTTACTATGCGGTCTTTCCATTGAATCCAAACCCACGTCCTCCGGATCTAAGCCCCAAAGCTCAGCGCACGATACGTAGGCAGTCAAATAAAATGCAATAAAGAAAATTTTTTGCATTCCAACAAAACTATCTTAGAACAAACACTGATCTGAAGGGTTTATTAGATGACGCTATGACGTATAGTGTACTTTTTAAACTTAATTGGAAAAAAATCGAAGTTCGTCGTAAGGCATTCACAAACTCTATGACATTTGACAAGTAAGAGTGCGGGAGCGCGCCATCTTGCGCTACAATTGTGAACCTACAGACGTCAGCAAAGGAAATCTAGTAAGGACATAGACAGCTTCTTCACCCAACGCTGTGTGTTTTAGGAAGACAAAATAATGTATTACCTGTCGAATGCGCTCCACACAAGTAGATGAGCGCACTGGGACGTTAATAATTCGCACAAACGAATAATTAACATGCCGACTTACTGCCGAGTATTTGGGTCAGTGGTCACGACACATTTGAGCGTATTTTTTTAATCACAATCTCCGTACTCAGTGTTCTGGAAACAGTGGTTGAAAAAACTCGCGGCTTCTTTAGCCTGCTTTGGCATAAAAATGGAGGGTCCAATTTTGGTTGATATAGCCCGAGATAGTGTGAATAAATGAATAAGTTTGTATTACGATATTTTGGGGCCCAAACCAATTCCACATTAAAGTGCGTTCTGCCCAATAATGAAAGAGCGGACAGATTATGTGCCCTGGGTTAGTACCACGGGTCGTTGAGTTATCTGTTTCTTAAATTGCATATAAGTAGTCCAAAAGTAATATACCAAATATTCAGGTTATGCTTACAAAAAGCACTTATAAACGTCAAAAAAAATACAATCTAAAAAATACATTTAAAATACCAAAATAAAGCATATTGATACTTGGGAAAAAAGGCGCTTCAGTGTTTTGGCCTGTTTAGTTTGTAGTTTATATAATTAACTTTTTGTGCGTAGTAATGCTCACTCCCACGAGTCACCTACGGAAGACCAGTGGCGAGGCGCCTCGTGTTGCCTCGACATATGCTAAGTATGGGTATTTTAGTGATACGCTTCTTTTGTTTTAAAGTAGAACAATGAGATGGCTGAATGATAGAGCGTCGGTGGCTCAGTGGTGTGGACTGTCGCCTTCCTACCGGGAGGGCTGAGGTTCAAATCCCGACACGTACCAATGTATTTTCGAATTTTCGAAAATAGATGTACGTTATCCGACGCTCTTACGGTGAAGGAAAACATCGTGAGGAAACCTTCATGCATGCCTGCGAAGAGATTCGAAGGTTGTGTGTGAAGTCGTCCAATCCGCACTGGGCCCGCGTGGACGACTAAGGCCTAATCACCCTATACGGGTAGGCTCGTGCCCCTCGGTGGGGACGTTTAATGAGCTGATGATGATGAGAACAATGAGAGGGATTTTTATTTTTTCAAATAGAACCCTTTGCTGAGAGAACGCATCGCCGATGGAATGTTTCGGTGATTACTTATTTCGGGAAGCCAACTATGGTTATTTAAAGATTGACATAAATGACACGTTTTATC
The DNA here is from genome assembly GCA_019425675.1 of Leucinodes orbonalis. Classification (NCBI taxonomy): domain Eukaryota; kingdom Metazoa; phylum Arthropoda; class Insecta; order Lepidoptera; family Crambidae; genus Leucinodes; species Leucinodes orbonalis. Next base: position 23,545 of record PQWD01008334.1, on the reverse strand, counting down.
GGCGACATATTCTGTCGACGAAGTTTTTCAGCTAAACGTTCTATCAGTGAAGGTTTATATCGTAAAACCAACGGTCGGCTAAAAGTGATTTCGGTAAAATTATCTTTCAATTGACGATTTTTATCATAGCTCGCCGGATCAGCAAGTTGAAGTGGCAGTGGGCTGGTCATATCGTAGAACCGATGGTCGTAGGAGCAGACGAGTTTTGGAGTAGAGACCGCGTCTCGGCAAGCGTAGCGTAGGACGCTTTCCGGCCCGATGGACTGACGACTTGCGAAAGGTTGTGGCTGGATAAGAAAAGCAGAGGACCGGGGAGTCCAGCAGTGGATTGCGATTGTTTGAACTGGGACGGTTTTTTCGTAAAACTGACGGTTGACGAAGGGTATCGATCACCGAAGTGCGTTTCGGCAAACCAATCTTCGCTCATTACGTCATTGTATTAAGTTTTTAAAGCACCTTTAATTAAAGTTCTATTTTTAGAATCCAAACACAAATCTATAGGCGTTAACATTTACGTACAAATCATTGAGGCAACAACAAGGCGACACGCGTTGAAAACACGCAAACCAATTTCAGCTGTAACTTCGGACAACAAAGTTTATATTTGAATGCGTAAACATTACCGTTGCCCTATAACTGCCTTGACGCAGTAATTATGCGGGAAAAACGAATTAAAGGTATTATCAGAAATGGCACGCGTATACAGAGGGACGCCTCTATACAAATGTATAAATAAAAGTACGTCACGTACGCATTTCAGAAGGCAGTCAAAAAGCCGACGAATGAATACCGGATTGTATAAGTAGTATAGTTAAGTTATATAAGACCAAGGCTCAGAAACCAGTTTTTCCTAGCCGATATCATGTACTTGCCACCAATTTTTTTCATTTTGGTTTGAAACCTGAAACCGTTGTTTTTAAACCGGTTGTTCAAGGGAACATTTTCATAAAGTTCTTGGATTGGTTCTTTAAGAAAAAACCTATAAACCGGTTTATAATGTGTAGTTGTTTAAAAGTGGGCGTGTACCCACTATTGGTGATAGCGATTTTTGTCGAATTAACCGGTTTATTTGGTTTATAATATTGTTCTTTAGACCGTCGCGTTCTTTTCATAGTTCGGAGTTAAAGCGATATCAACCGGCATTAACCGCTATTTTATAACCGGTTCCGAGCCATCATAATCATCTGAAATGCGCTGATTAATATTTTGAAATTTATTTGCTTTAAATAAAATGTTAGTTTACGATTCAAAGGGATAACGCTGCTAGTATCTTCGGAACCTTACCCCCCTAAAGGGAGTTATTTTAATAGGTAGGTCCACACGAGTAGGTCTCCGCATTCTACGATAGATTCTCCGATCCACCACTTTTCTTATCCAGCCTTCACCAGCGACATATCGTTGGTCTATCGGTCTGGAGGGCGTCCTACGCTACGTCTGCCAAGTGTTGAAAATGTCTGTATCTAGCATATTTGCAAACTTCATCATCATCATTATCATCAGCTCATTAAACGTCCCCACCGAGGGGCACGAGCCTACCCGTATAGGGTGATTAGGCCTTATTCGTCCACGCGAGCCCAGTGCGGATTGGACGACTTCAAACACAACCTTCGAATCTCTTCGCAGGCGTGCATGAAGGTTTCCTCACGATGTTTTCCTTCACCGTAAGAGCGTCGATAACGTACATATATTTTTCGAAAATTCGAAAATACATTGGTACGTGTCGGGATTTGAACCTCAGCCCTCCCGGTAGGAAGGCGACAGTCCACACCACTGAGCCACCGACGCTCTAACTTTTGCAAACTTGGATCTCAAAAATTTTGTTATCTTCGTCGTGAGTACACACAACATCTCTCAAGCATATTATTAAAAACGGTTTAAGATATGCTCTAACACAAGTTTTTGCAATTATACTGGTTCCGTAATCAGATGAAACAGTATACATCTTTGTTTACTTAACTTAAAAACTAACTATTCCCTGCGGTATAAAAATGTTTCTTTGATGTATGTACCATTTAAATATTCATATGCATAAAATAAAAATGGGTTATTTCAATTTAACAAACAGTCTCTCCAGTTGGAGCAGACGAGTTCTGGAGTGAAGACCGCGTCTTGGCAAGCGTAGTGTAGGACGCCCTCCGGCCCGATGGACCGACGACTTGCGAAAGAAAGGTCGCTGGTGGAATCTGGATGAGAATAGCGGAGGACCGGGATGTCTGGCGCAAAATGGGGGAGACCTATGTCCAGCAATCGACTACGATAGGTTGTATAGCGAAAACAGTCTCTTCAATTTTATTAATATGTATAGATTAATTAAAAAAAATCCATGTAACTCGCAGAAAATACAAACACGTTTATACAAATATCTTTAAGAAAAAAAATAACTTACACTTCCGTGAGAATCACAAGAAAAGGACCAAAATAGGCACTCAAACCACTTTTCCAAAGCCTACTGAGCAATAAAAATTAATGTGTGCGAATCTGACAGATTACTTGAACGACTACCGAGATAATGGCATTCAATATGTTTTGCTTCGGCAATCTTTCACTGATTTCTTCTATGGCTTTTATTTATATTCCCGCAGAATACGCGCTGGCTTGGTGTAAAAGGATTTCTCTGTTTATTTCGGGGAAGTACATTTTTATTGATGCATTTTTGTCAATAAAATCCAGTGCAATTTTGAAAAGACCTTATTACGTACTACGATTTAGCATAGTTACGAATGATAAGATATCCATTTCTTGAAATTTTAACTCATAAATTATCAGTTATTTCTTCTTAAAACATTTTCTCTAATTTAATTCCCAGTTAGGCTTGATTTGACTGAAAATATTACTAATAATATTGACAAGATGGCCTATAATATCGGTAATTAAAAGATACATTTCGACATAGTTTAAGTTTCCTATTGCTAATTCAAAGAATGAAAAAATTTTTTTGAATAATTAAAATATATTATAATTATAAACAATAGATAAACAAATGTATGTACATACTTTTTTTGTAAATACATTCATTATTTCTATAGAAACACCCAGAAGAATACAAGACATGTTCATGCACACAAATGTTTGTACCAAGCAAAAATTAATATAAAGCTTTGTCACACAAATATAAACCCATATACACACATCATACCTGAGTGGGTATCAAAATCATACGCTTTGCGTGGAAGATAAAAATACTATGATCCTGTAAATTTGTTGAAATTTTTCAGATATTCAAGCCAATATTTCATGCCAATAGTGCACTCTATCATATTATTAAAGATAAGCAAAATCCAGTCAACTACTCAAAAACCGAAACAATTGCTTCAACAAAAGCCTCGTAGAAATAGAATAAAAAGAGGAGAATAATAAGAAGCATTGAACGTTACAATTATTAAAATGCTATTCGGAAAAACGGTCGATGGTGATTCGGTGACTCATTGGTGTGGACTGTTGCCTTGCGATATGGAGGGCGCAGGTTCAAATCCCGCCACGTACTTATATCATTTTGAAATTATATTATGCGCGTTTATCCGACGCACTTACGGTGAAGGAAAATATCGTGAGAAAACCTGCGCGCGCCTATAAAGATATTCAAAGGTTGAGCGTGAAGTTGGCTAATCCACCATGGGCCCGCGTACTTCATCTTTTTATTAATTTCATTTTTTACTGCCAGGATTGTGTGTTCGGCTCAAAGACTTTCGTCTCTAAGCATTGCGGCATAGTTGACGTTAAGACATGACGTAGCTTACCAAATGCCGCCCAGCCCCAACTGAACCCTCCTACTAGCCTCCCTCTCGAAGTTATGCCGACCAAGTTGGATGGTTTGGCCCAGGTAGATATACTCCTGCACAACCTCGAGACGGACACCATTGACGCATATTGGTTGTGGCATGACAAGACTGTTGAACATGACTTTGAGAACGGAGCTTAAGTATTATATCATCAATTTTGCTTTATTATAGAAAAATATACTCCTCAATTTACCTAAAAATCACATTTGCATACGCAAAGTTAGCCAGTGCCGCAATAGATTAGACGTTAAGCCTGAAAAAATAACCATATCTTTGTAAAACCTTGTAATTACGCAACGTCACGCGTCAAACAAAGTGAATTAGAATGAAAATTTGATCATTGTAATACGCTTTCGCGGATATTAAAATAAAGAAGAGAAATTATTTCTTTCAATAAATATCTGACTCTAAGCTTACTTGAAAATTACATTTTCATATTAATAGAAACATATTATTAATTTTGAAACCTTTTTCATAAAGTTTAAGGGTTATCCTTGTTTTTACGAGGACGTGGTTTTTGCTTGTAGATATTTTAAAAGTTAAAATGAAATGACACGGTGACTAAACCAATTAGCGTCACAAGCTAGCACAACTGCATTTTATGTAAGTATAAAATTGTCTTATTTATTTTTTTGAACGGCAACAGATATACGTACGTGATAAATTTCATACAGTACAAATACATCTTCATTGTCTTGTCTGCTCTGAGTAAGATACATAAGAATTTTTTTTTTATCTTTTATAGGCAGACATTTGACCGCCATCTCACCTGATGGTAAGTGATGATGCGGCCGAAGATGGATCATGCCTGCCTAGAAACAGCCTATTCACTTTTGCCTTGAAGACGACCAGGTTGTAATGATCGGGGAACACATAAGGAGGCAAATAATTCCATTCCTTTGCGGTGCGCATTAGGAACGAGGCACCAAGTGAAATGAAAGAAAATACTTTAAGTAGGTATCAATAAAGATAAAAAATTCTTTATTGCACGTAAAAAACATACAACAACAAATAACAGAAAAAAAAACAAGTACAACATGGGCGGCCTTATTGCTTAGGTAGCAATTTCTTCCAGGCAACCTTTGGATGAAATAACAATGCGTAACGGTCATCGGGCTAGTGTAAAACAAGTAAAATCGTTATTCTAAATAACTACAAAATTATAACAAAATCGTACATATACTAAGTACACACTACTACATAAATAATTAAAGAATAAACTAATAAATATTATATAATAAACTAATACATTAACTAACTAATGGAAGATAGGATAAAACAAACTACAATCAGAATTATATGAAAGGAATGACAGATACAGTACCTACAGCACAGGAATAAAAGTGAAAGAAAGTAAAGATCACAAAGAGATTATTTGTTCCAAGTAATGTTTTTTAATTCGGCTCTTAAAAGTCTCAAGAGACGGTACAATTTTCAACGGTATTTTGTCTTTCCGTCCACAATGGTCAAGACCTAAAAATGATAAGATAAATATCACTTTTATATATTTTGTTATTTCAAGATTAAGCGTGGTCAAGGAATACAAATGTCATTCACCGCTCCGCTCTACGCTATCCTTATCGCTCCGCTCATCACTTTGAAAACTTTCAGCGTACCTACAAGCAAATCTTCAAGTTACAGCCGACAGTTTCCAGAGATACAGGCTGAAAGAAAATAATATAATCTTATTAAATGTTTGCGGAGGGACAGGGTGGAATTGGGTCTGCATTAAATAGGCAACAGATGGCGCATTAAATAGGCACAAGAATGGCCGAAAAATAGAGTGTTTTTTCTTATTTAAATACTGTTAAGAGCGAGGTTTAACGCTGAATGTACCTTTATGATAAACAACCTGTGTAAACAGGTTAAAATGGTCGTTATGTATGGGTTTATATACATTTATTATGTTTTACTGCATAAACGTCTTTGCATTGTTAAGTCACATCACGATTAGTTCAGTACATTTTTTAAAGTAAAATTAATGAATAGTTCAGATGTCGACTATTACACCAATGGTTCTGGGTTCGATCCCCGGGCAGTATAATCATTTGTGTGCATGAACATGCACACAAATGTTGTGAATGAATGAAGTCAGCCAATGAGCTTTGGGTCCGCACGGACGACTATGACCTGTACACACTTTACAGGTAGGCTCGTGCCCCATGTTGGGGATGTTTAATGAGCTGATGATGAAAATTAGTTTTTGCCTTACATAGAGAGAATACTGCACAAATTCCGCTATAATAAATGTTTATCAGTGTGGGTAAATGGTAAACAGGTAGTGACATCGCGGAATATCTTGCCTTAATATCTACAAGCACCCATCGTCGACTTTGCCTTGATCTTTATCTCACGATCGCCAGTGACAGTTCTCACTTACCATAAGTTGAGTTGTCTGCAAAACAAAGCAGTCATTTGTCAACTCTATTTAAAAGGGGCAACCAATGATGTAAAAAGTATAGATTCGTGATATGTTCAGAAAACAACTGAAAAAAGTGTTCCGAATGCAGCGACAGCACACATACAATCCCGGTGAAGCTGTAAAGGCCATCTGCGGCCAGCAGCAGTAGTCAGTTCGAAAAAAAAAAGCACACATGCACATATTTCGAAGGAGCGTACATTTACCGAAACAATGATCCTACAACTGTATTCTCTGGTGGTTCGTTTTTGAGGCACGGATGGCGTATCTACCTTTATTTATACAGAATATCATTTAGAATATCATACAGGGCAACAAAATTTTAACGTCACCTATTAGAGAAAATAGAAGTTACAAGTAAACGGGACGGTCATCTCGCTCACCTGGTGGTAAGTGATACGGCTGACCATGATAAAATCAGTGTTGAAGGATATTTATAGTAAGTAGTAATTGTGTCTGTTTGTATTTGGTCTGGGTGTTTTTATGTATCTATATATTTACAAAGTTTATCCGTTGTAATCTAAGTACCCACAATACAGACTAAAGATCTGTTTGGGGTTAGATGCACTGTGTGAATGTCTAATGACTATATATTTTAAATAAATATTACTGATTAATAATATTTGTATAATTTAAAATGCACCAAATAAATATTTTTCTTTCTATCTTTCATTTATTATTTTCCGTCAACAATGCACTGCGTCCGTCACTTGAGATGACTGATGTTAGGTCTCTTATACCCGACAATTTACTAGCATTATAGCCAACCATATAAATCTTCCTGGGGGTGCCGTAAGAGGCGTTTAGACAAGACATTTATTAACAAACGGGAAGCAGCGCTTTCCTATTTGACCTAGAGAGTAAACTTTAATATGAGAGGTGTCCTTATAAATACTTATTGACAAACAGCGCCATCTAGCCCCAAGTTAAGCGTGAAAACAACGGATACTTTTTTTCTAAATACGTACATATTATATTGATAAAATATCTACTGACATTCATACAGCGCCATCTAGCCCAAATTAAGCGTGAAGCCTGAGTATAGTACTAAACAACGGATAAAACATACTTTATCTTTTTTGTATAGTATTATACTTATAAACACCAATACTAATACAAACAGACATATTCATGCACACAAATTGCCTGGGACTCCAACCCGCAATCCTTGGTGTAGTAGTCAACCTCTCAACCATTACACCAGATGGGTCATCAACCACTTATCATCAATCTATCTGCCAATCGTGGAGATTATATTAAGTCCTTCACTATGGTCTTAAACCAATAGTGGGCTTACGCTATCTGTTCAACTCATGAGGTAATTATTTTACATTATCTGATTGGATTACATTCCTTGATGAGAACACATTTAAAGGGTGATTAACTTGGCCCATTATTTGAGTACTTTGATATTTATGGTCGGGGCATTAAATTAAATTTACTTAGAGTACATTAATGACTGTAGCCATTATTATCTAACGATCTAAATGTCGGAGGCCTTCGTCGCGAGTTCTTGTAGGATTGACAAGTCTCTATTTGCGTTACAGGAACATGCTCGGTCACTTTTCTTTCCAAACTTATACTTACCTAGCTTCTCCTGCAAAGCCTTAAGCTGGGGTTCGCCTTAAACTCTGGGACACCCGTAGGCTCGTCGCATACACCGAAAAAAAAGATCGAATGCTTGTCAATTTGGCTTCCAAGATCAGCCTTTGATATGGCACTGCAAAGCATATTAAGGCCATTCCGATTAACATGGCTATGAGGAGATATTTCGGCCCGAACCTAACACTTAAGACCAATGCATATTAATAAATAAATCGTAGGTTTTCTCATGATGTTTTCCTTTACTGTAAGAGCGTCGTAATATATTGTTACGTTGTGGGATTAGAATCAGCATCCTCCACATCGGAAGCCAAAAGTTCACACCTATGAGCCACCGATGCTCCTGATGAATAGAGGACTGTTACAGGCTGCTTAAAAAAAATCAATAGGACCCAATAAGCCACCAAGGCTCATAGCACTGTTACGGGCTGCTTAAAAAAATCAACAGCACCTTACCTTCGATAACATTTATGGGTTAACACGACTTCATTGTATAAACATGAGTAACGATCACAAGTCGCAGGTTCTGCCGACCCCATTTCAGTGCCTTACGCAAATAAATCGTTTGCCATTCAACAGATTCTTCTTGAACGACAAATTCCATTTAAAATTCAACGGGAACATTCGTAAAAGTTACAAAATGTGTCCTGATGGTAGAGCTGAAAACTCTGAATTTCAAAGTGCTTAAAGTCATTATCATTCTTTGAAATACGTGAATATTTAAGCATTCATCAGAAAATTACCCACACTGTCATCTGCGTAACCATTTAGCAAATGACAGAGCAAGGAATCTAATGGCAAGAGCTGGAACATTCTCGAATGAAGACCACGTACAGGCAAGTGCAGCGTACGACAACCCCAAAAATAGGCAAACGTCTTACGCTACGCTTCCCAAGATGGTTCTAATTCAGCTTGCTAAGCGAGCTACATATTGTGATTTACATAGAGTACACAATCATCATTTCGATCCTAAAATTTCCACTGCTGAACCGTGATGCTATATCCGTAAAAATATATCGAATCGTAAGGGTTTTTGAGAATATTATCTTCCAGTACTAATATACATAACTGCAGCCTTCATCAATCATCCAGTCTTCAATGACACACTGCCGAGAACATTACAAAACAGACTTACAAAGCACGACTGTGAAGATATTTGGCCATTGCCCTCCAACTCCAAGCAGAACAAATAAAACTTACCGGGTGTTCTCATCATAAGACTCCATATGCCTGCCGAATCAGAGCTATCAAATTTTGAAAACAATCGAGTCTTTGAAAAAAGCTTTCATAATTCTACTATCTCTAACTTTTACTCATGATTACCTCCAGGATTTTTTTTCTGAGGAATTTTCTACTTTAACCCGCCGCGCTGGTAGAGTGCGCAAGCAATAACCAAGATGATATGTGAGCATTTTATGTTCCGATTCAAAAAAGGAATCTCCAGAATAAAAAATCCAAGATTATGACAACACTTGAGCGTGTATCGCCCGTAACGCTTCATAATTTACTGTCCTCGTTCCGCTCGGATGGCCATTCAAATCTCGCCTTGTCTTGCAAATGGGCCATTACATGGGGTTATGGCGGCAAAGCCTCGTTATGGTGTTCGTACTTCGAATGTAATTGTTACTTTATCGGACCGATAACTATTGGCAAGGAGGGGCGTAAATGGTATTTGCGAGTTTCGATTTACCTTTGTTTGCTTAAATGCATGATTTTGGATCTATATTGGTTTTCGAGCTTATTAGGCTAAATGAAGTTTAATATTAGCGATCCGCCCCCAGCTTCTCACGGGTATTTAAACTTTGTTTACGTCATTTTTCAATTGAACTGTTTATTTCTTTTACATGCACGTTTACTTCGATTTTCTCATTTCATTTGATTCATTCAGATTATTAAGCATTGTTATCAAAAGTCTTCTGCTAAATTGGCCTCTCAAATGAGGCCGCAGAGTGATTTACGAAAGGAAAGATAGCGACTTTTAACCAGTCACACTGGTCCAGATCGTGTATGCGGATTTCTTTCTAGAGCCTCATTCTTCATTCGGCAAGAACAGGGTAGAAGGGTATCTGATCGGTAAAGTTGACTTAAGTCCGAAAAAATTGTTAATTAAAATAGGTAGATACGCCATCCGTGCCTCAAAAACCAACCGCCGAAGAGAGTACAGTTTGTACTCTTTTGTTTAGGTAAATGAGTTAGAAATTCGAGATATGTGTATGTGTGCTGTCACTGCATTCGGAACACTTTTTTTATTGTTTTGTGAGCATTTCACGAATCCATACTTTATTACATCATTGGTCTATGTATAAATATTTCCACGAATTTTGTGATTCTGTAATGCAGCTAGATGACAAAATTACATATTTTTCATAAAATTAAGTTTTTATAACAATCAATTTTTTATATTTGTTCTATGTACAATTTTCACTAAACATTTTTTTAATAAATATTCGATACATAGATTAAGAAATAGCGCGCTGCGCTTATAAGATACACGAAGCGTGGGAGTGAGAGGTCCTTAATCAAGTACAAAATGCCCGAGAGAAAAAGAGACAGCGAATAAAGGATTATATGTTATTGTTTTTGCGAGTTAGCGGCCCATATAGCTGCCCGGTGTGTTGTCAGTGTCAGTGAAATTTCACGAACCATTTTTTACTTAATTTCAGCTAGAAATTGGCTTATTTTGAGAATAAATATATAAAATAACAAATTGTTTGTTTACGCTAGTGCTATAGCACATATAGTATATAGTGACATAGCGGTGACGTCATTACAATCGATAAAAAACTTGAATAGTTTTTTAGAAGAATACACAACATAAATATTGATGATTTCGCCTACTTATGTAAAAATACATTATTCATATATACTTATATTTTATTTATATATTATAAATAAATATCGATGTTTTCAGGTTTCCACACAGTTCACCATTGATGGAAAAATGGATGCGGACTTAAAATAGACCAGATTAAACTCTAATAGGAACTATGCTTATCTTAGAATTAAACATGTAAACGAAATGTTCAATTAAGCAAGGAAACCATACGAACACATCTCAAAAAAGTGTTATATTGAGACCGGCAATAAATAAAATCATTTAAAAGTATTGAGTTAATTAATTTACTGTATCTATAATGATACAGTATCATATTATAAAGCTGAAAAGAGTTTGTTTGTTTGAACTCACTTATCTCAGGAACTACTGGACCTTTCAGTTTTAGATTTCTTATTTATCGATAAAGGATATAGGCTGTAATAAATACAATTGTAGTGGAGCAGTAAGAAAGAATGATTGAACATTTTTCCTACATAGAGCTTTCCGCTGCGTGCGCTGTGAAAACGGTTAAAGTTTCGCAAAAGTCATATATGAGAGTTCTTAAAAAAGACCGCCACAGCATGTGTGCATGTGTGTGTATCTTATCTTTAAAGGTTAGCTCACAATAACTTCTTAAATTTATCTAAAAAAATGCATTATTTGCGAAGGTGTTTTCATAAACATAATATTAATCCCTATGCAAATAAATATGTTATTTATCACGAGTATTTAATTTTAAACAAATTGCCCTTCGCAGCATTTAATTTAAATGAATATCTCAGTTTCTCCGAGCTCAGTAGCTCAAAGTAACTAAGTTACTGCCCCACCAGCGGTCACCGTCGTTATAAGTTGTAAACAATTATAGGTTTGCTTATGATTCAGATTCATCAGGATTAAAATACCCATGGTTTTCTTGGTTTCTGTACGAAAAGAGACCGCCCGTTGAATTATATCACAATCGATAATAAGAACTTTTGGCGTGGACAACACTATTTGGAACTTACGCATAGACATTCGCCAACACATATATACTTCAATATTTTTGTCATGCCTCTAAGCCGCCTTTGTGTATCTTGTATATACTATATCTATGATTAGATACATCCAATAATAACTACCCGTAGTTTTGACAATTTCGTTTATTGAACGTTTATCGTTCACCTTGGAAAACTTTCTTTGTTTGGTGTCGGTTGCCATAGCAACGGTAGCACGTCCCCCTATATCGACAAAATGTATAAGATTTGTTAAGGTTCATGTGATTATTTACTAATTACATCATTCTAACGTTGCTTTTAAAATTCCGTATAATTTTCCCTTTTGAAAACAAACAAACCCAAAAAACATGTTCGAGATTCAGCTATAAATGTACGTGTAATTATTGAAATATAATTTCTTATATTTTTTTTGTCTTTTGCCTGCAGTACTAGTAAAAAGTAGTAATGTTTGCACTTCATGGAAATAGAGCTTGTTTTTCTATTATTAGCAGTCGGTTTTTTGTTATTGTTTTTAAAGGGAGTGTTATTATAATCGCGTCAATATAGCACTCGCGTTAATTCTACTTCCTTGGCTGCGTACCTTGGATTTATGAATCAAATGGTATTTTAAATTACCAATTCCGTCACATTATATAAACACAGAACAAACAAACATATAACCTACATTGATATCTTAGTTTCAATTACGGTTTTCAATGCCGCTAAATCCATGCAATCACAATTTCGGCTAGCGAGTAAACACACTCAAGCAAATTAGCTTTGGCCTATATCCTTACAGTACTGTAATAGTTATTGTGTGTTCGAAAGACAAACAAATAATGCATGGTTGCGTAAGCGTACGCCGCAAACTAGCACGTTGTTTGGCATATAAATATTACGAGACAATAATGTGGTATGATGTAAACACAATACAAACGCACACTATAAACATGAAGATGTATATAATATTTTCACCATAAAGTTTCACTTCACCATGACCCATCATATAACATTTGTGCATTAGAATAATAAATAAATATCCACTGACATTCACACATTGCCATCAAGACCCAAATTTAGCATTGGGATGATTACAAGCTAATATGGATACTAATCAACGGATAAACACACTTATGTAAATTATTTTACATATTTAGTTTTTAGAAATATGTCCATTCTTTTGATGCTTCAATGAATATGGTCGTTTGTATACTTTTTTTAAAATATATTTCTTTATTATAATGATAGAAAATGCTAATTATTACTACTTTTTGTCGTGGTTCATCAAAAGATGCAATACCAAGAGAATTATACAATACGAGGGGTTCTACAAGGTAGTGTCTTATCGCCACTTCAATTTCTAACGCACGAATGCAACGTGTACTCAATTTGGTAAACTAGTAAACATTTAGCTCGAATGGTATTTCCAGTGCACGCGTTCAGTAACAGACAAACAAACACTGCATCATTTAGCGAGCTCGGGCACGTAAACAGTGCCCGCAAACAACTGAAACTGCTTACTATTATTAAATTACAACTTGTATTCAAACAAATCTCAACTACAACGCTAGCATACTCCGTGTAGGTAAATGAAGTTAAATCTCAGTAGTTGCATAATTCAAAAACTATATGCATAATGAATAATGATACATATGAAATACATATATTTTGAAATTATATGTATCTTAAATGTTACTTAACAGATTATATTTTTTATTATTATCATGGTTATGCTTATAGAAATGAAGCTTAAATAGTTGTATAATAATGAAGTTTAACAATAATATATACCCAAAACAAATCGTGAAAAAATATGATTCTGCCTACTCGCACCGAGAGTTCTTTAATTATAGTATAATAGAAAATTTAGATACAGTAGAAATTCTTCGTATTTGAATTCTTTTTCGATAACTCAGTGGTACCAGCCAAAAATATATGGTAACATTAAGTTTTTAGTACTGTTTTATTTATGCTCACTGCTTCAAATGTATATAGAATTAGAAGTTAAATTATTTGTTAACGCTCTAAATTTACTATAACTTTGTAATCACCATACCTTCTACAATGATTTTATATTGTTCCAGTTTTGCTGACTTGCATCAGCCCTGTGTGGGTGGTCGCAAAAATTGCAGACGGGCTTCTAATCTTCAGGTAATGTACCAAAATACTTATTTGTATCTCTATCTCTCTTTCTCTTCACCATATCACAGTCCACTGCTGGATCTATATCCAGCAGTGGACTGTGATATGGTATGATATGGTATCCAGAATTTCTGGTCCAAATAGGGTAAGACCTATGTCTTACCCTATTATGTCTTACTCTATTTGGACCAGAAATTCTGGATTTCTGCGTATCTCGTTCAATCTCCACCAGTAACCTTCGCAAGTCATCAATCTATCGAGATTTAGGATTTCCTCATGGTAAGTTATGGCTCTATCGGGTTAGAATACGTTCTAAGCTACGCTTACCAATAAGCGGTCTTGACTCTGGAGTCAGACGCTATTCGACGAGTTCTGGAACTCGTCTGCTTTAATGGCCATCGGTTCTGTGATACCTTAAGTGACCACTTCAACTCGCTGATAACATGACAAGTATTTTTTTATGAATTACTTATACATTAAGCGGCGGCTAGTAATTTGCCTTTGATCAAAAGTATAGCGATATTTATACTGCACAGGGATCCGAAACATTAGTAATATTAGTTACATTCTCACACATAACACTGCACCAGTAATAATTTGAATTATATTGATGTTAATTGAAATTAGAGTACCGCGATATCCATTTTAATAAGCAGAATCGGTGCGTCGGTGGCTCAATGGTGTGGACTGTCGCCCACCTACCGGGAGGGCTGAGGTTTAAATCCCACCACTTACCAACGTCCCCACCGAGGGGCACGAGCCTACCCGTATAGGGTGATTAGGCTTTTTAGTCGTCCACGCGGGCCCAGTGCGGGTTGGACGACTTCACGCACAACATTTGAATCTCATCGCAGGCGTGCGCAGGTTTCCTCACGATGTTTTCCTTCGTCGTAAGAGCGTGTGATAACGTACATATATTTTTCGAAAATTCGAAAACACATTAGTACCTGTCGGGATTTGAACCTCAGCCTTCCCGGTAGGAAGACGACAGTCCACACCATTGAGCCACCGACGCTCTCCACATACATATACATCGTATATATTTTTTAATAATTCCGCGGATCACAGCTAGTGTAACAATAAATATATATTTTTGCTATAAAAGGCGACTAAAATCTTATAGGATGGTGCACTAATCTCCAATGGACCCGTGTGGTGGGTGACTACTGACTACCCAATCTTCCCATAGCTATTCTGTGCAGGGCACATGGCTTTCCCTATACCCTGCAAAGGGGCGCTATGAGCGATAATACGGATAATGATTTTACAACTAATGCCTTGCACATGTAAGAGAAACGATAATTTTGTAACTCTGTTGGGAACGTAAGCACAAATACCCATTTGAACTCTCGTAAAATTCCGACTATTTGGGTGCAAAGTTATCGCAGCTTATTCGTTGACAGTCCACACGGTATTTGGCAATTAATACTAGGTTACCATGGCAACGGCCAGGGTTGTCAATTTTCCAAACATTGTTAGCCAATTCAAGACTTCCTATATGCATTGATCGTTTTCTAATGGCATATATTATCAAATTATTGTTCTAAGCCTTTTCTTTTCTTATAAAGTCAGTGTGCGAAATTCTTTCGATCTTAATGAACGAGTATGTTATACTGTTACATAGTTATATATTATTTCGTATAGATAGCGCGACGTATAGATAGCGCGACTTCATCATTCGAATTTGTTCTTCTCACACACCAACTGGCTTGGGATGTTCTCACTGCAACAACAAATGGTACAATTATACAAAAACTTGATATTTATGAACTAAATTTACTTACATTCTATATCCCATATGTTGTCTATAAACTGTTGAACAATCAAAATGCCCTTGCCATGTTCTGTCGTAAAGATCCAGTTATGGTAACCACGTGGCTTCATAACATTAAAAGCAAATACCTATTGGAGAATACCTATATTTACCTCCCTGAAACATCTCCCCAGACACCTGAGTAGGCGGTCATATTGTTTTCATGCTCGTGGGCGTTCAAATGATGAGTTCTCTTCAAATTACCCTATAAACCTTTGTAAATGTTAACATAAATTTATTGTGCGTGCCGTTCGGAGCGCGTGGGATATTTCGAGGTGGTGTTGTAAATAATTCACGATTTGCTATTAGCATTGTTTTATTCTGGCAATTAGGATAGGTCCAGTTCACTGTTGTTTGTGTAGATTTTTATCATTGGATTACTTTGCACTGATGATTCCTTTTATTTATTAGCTCGTGTTTCATAATACCTGAACAAATCTTTTTTTATTTATTTACAAGCATAAACACACTTAACCATAATATTTCATTGTAATATCACTCGTAATATGCCAATGGCGTCAGTTTAGATATCAGGGTATAAAAGAAAGATAGAAATATGAATATATATTGTTGCTATGTTGGTGTGCAATTCAAATTTTAGTCTTAAAAATACTTATAATCTGAACTTGTCAAAGTTTAGGCATGTACCAATGATAAAAAAGATCGAATGTAGCCCACTAAATGAAAAATATAAAACTTCGTAACCANCTATAGTGTGTTCAGTGTTGCAGTATGACTTCTAAAAAAGGACGATTGGCTTTCCAAAATGGTACGGTTTTTAACTTCAAGGTACGGTTGGGTCGGGATACTTCTACAAGATCGTTTTTGTAAAGTTTTTTGAATTGTGGTGGGGGGATGGAGAGGATGATAGGGGGAATCCTCTTTTCAAAATCTAATTTTCTAAAAATACTTAATAACACTTTTAGAAGGAATCTATTTCCTTTCAAAAGTAATCTGCTCGCGGTACTTCTAAGTTATATTTCTACAGTATTATTCGTTCCTATTTTCTGACCTATCCGTACAATCTACTTAAGTGAATAAATATATCTACTTGAGTAAATAAATATATAATAAATATAATAGTTCATTGTGCTTTGTTCATGAGAAATTAAAGAAAGCAAAACTTAACTTATGTTTTTCCTTATTTGCTAAAAGCATAATTGAAAGAGATTTGTATCGTTTCTTTGATAAATTATTTATTATATCGTGTTCCGGAATACAGAAGATATCATTTTGTTAAAACAAATTTTAATGTCCACCAGCAATAAACTTTTGTGAAGTCACGGGGCGGCGAAAAGCGAAGTCCAAGTGAGAGAATAGAAACAGAAACAAGTATAAAAGGTTAGGGTTTGGAGGAAACCGTGGGACTATAGTAGATCCGTCTCAAGACTAAATATTGGCAGCCGTGTGAAGAGTCCAAAATTGAAAACACCAAGTTCACTCTTTAGGTGGCTCAACTTTAATCTTGGACTAAACTAAATACGGACTTGTTTAGTTAAATAATAATGAAATTATTCAAATTAATAACTGTTTCCGTGGTCTAGTGGGTACTGAGTTCGGCTTAGATCAAAGGGAGACCCGGAGATTGTGAGCTGAGATCTCACGGGGAAATTACAGATTTTATCTAGTTTGGTTAGCGAATTGCAGGCTAAATCACCCGAAAGTCCGAAAAAAAAGATGATTCCGTACTCTGGAAGCTGAAATCGGGTCCCGACTACTATCTGAGGGTGGCTGTCATTATCAACTACCAATTCACATTGGGCCCACGTGGTAGATTGCAGCCCAATCTCTCCATAACTATGCTATGTAGAAAGGCTTGTGCCCTGCAGTGAACTGTTATAGGCTGATGATGATAATGAAAATAAAAAACAGCAAAACTAATTAAAGTAAAACGAAGGGATTGTGTGCAATTAGCCTATTAAAAGACGAGATCTTTTTATCCCTATCGTACTTTTAAATTATGTGATAACCCCGAAGACTTTAATATTCTGTTAAATTAATTCATCGCTCCTAAGTAAGGAAGGCAAGAAATGTAAACTTAACAGCCAAGTCTTATTTGGTTGGAAAGAAAAAAGATTTGAAACAAATTTCGGAATGTTTTTTTACCCTTTGTAGTAGCAAAGGTACGGTCTACACTGAGGTACGGTTGTCGTACGGTTGTGTCGTGAAAAGTACGAAAATTCGTACTTTTTGGTACGGTCTGGCAACGCTGAGTGTTTTTATACCCGTGGAGTAAATTGACAGTTCCTAATGCCAACTCTAAATTAATGAGTCTGTTACATGAAAGAAGTCCCGCAGACGTTTGCACCACTGTCGCCAGACGGAATGATACCACTGAGAAAAGTATTTATCTACCTTAAATTTAAGGATAATTACTTAAAAATATCTAAAATTTTTGAATGAGATAAGTTTAATATTTTGTACATTAGATAATCAAATACATTTTAGTATGTTGTTATTTTATATTTACCCTCGCAGTTGCTTATATCAACAGACAAAAGATTTTCTATTGTGTCTGAAATCACGGCGGTAAATAGGTTAAAGATTAAAATGTTACTTACTGTTCATATATTAACGCAATGTGTTTCTGTCAAGTTGATGTATGATTGAATATTGGTATTTAAATATTTTACTTTTACTCAGGTTACTCCGGCAAAAGCTAAAATTCAGTGATTCACTCTTTGAGTGCAAGTTATACTGATCTATTGCCCTTTTGCACAGCTGCAAAATGTACTTGTGGTATGTAGTTTCATCATAATATATAAATAATGTTTTGTATTTAACAATGATGTTTTAACAACCAATAGGTTTGTAACTTTTTACGATTTAAATATACTTATAGTAGGCTCTTCTAAACTTGCCCCCCATTTACGTAATGTTGGTTGTTTCTTTGCATACATAGAACCCATTAACGATGAATTTGATCGGATGCCGCTTTCTTACTTTTTGTGTTGCTTGTATGTTTTTCCAGCCCATTTGCAATTAAATTACGAAAATAATAGTAATTTCATTTAATTAAAGATAGCCGATTTCGATTACGTCTTAATTATTGTGAATTGTTGTCTCTAATAATAAATTAGACAGTTCAAAAGTAAATATCCAATCAAATCGGCAAAAAATATTTATATGGCAACTCTAAAAAGTATCTATTATGGCGGCGAGGCTCTTACAAAAGTGGATGGTTGGTATTAAATCACCTTGATTTTTTTGTTCAACAAAATAATAAGGACGACTAGTGTTTGCCATTTACGCCTCATTGTAAACATAAATATTCATTCTACCAATCACCAGACGAAACAATATTCACTCCATCAATCACCAGACGGTTGATATAGAGTAACAGACACGAAACATAATGCTTCGATTTCTGTATAAGACTACCAAAAAACAGTATTTTATTTTAATATGATTGTGGAGATTCCAATAAAACGAATTTACTTCATCTTCATCATCATCATTACAGCCTAATTATGTCCACTACTGAACGAAGGCCTCCCCTAATGATTTCCACGCGGACCGATTTCTTGCAGTTGACATCCATCTGTTACCCGCCATCTTAACCAGATCATCCGTCCATCTGGTTAGGGGTCGGCCTGCGCTTCGCTTTCCATTACGTAGACGCCACTCGAGAACCTTTCCGCCCCATCGGCCATCGGTTCTACGCACTATGAGCTCTGCCCACTGCCACTTCAAGTTGCTAATCCTCTGGGCTATGTCGGACACCCTAGTTCTCCTACGGATATCCTCGTTTCTGATTTTATCGCGTAGGGAGATACCTAACATAGCCCTCTCCATAGCACGCTGAGCAACCTTGAGTCTATTCAAGAGGCCCTTAGTGAGCGACCACGTTTCGCTTCCGTATGTCATAACTGGCAACACACACTGGTCAAAGACCTTCGTCTTGAGACACTGGGGTATTTTGGACGAATTTACTTATAATTAATTTATTAAAATAAAAGAAATTACAATTAATTGAGACGCGACAATGTTCGATGTTAGAAACAGAGTGATCTTGCTAAGTTCCGCGGCGATGCACCTGTGCTGAGTCGGCTCCTTGGGCGGTCGATTGCCGCAATCCGTATTTCGTATAAAAATTGGGGACGGCGCACAATCATCGATTCCCTTGGTGGGCCATGGCGTAACAAACCTGTAAATAAAGCCCATTTTGTTTATGGAATGAAATAGTATATATAAATTTTCTATTTTAGCTCATGTCTTTCATACGAAATGAAACACACCAAAACGGTTAAAGACGCGAATTCCATCTCACTTTTTTTCGGATTCTTTTAATATTATCATTTAATGGACTTGCAAAGAAGTCATCGAAATATCCGTAAAATAACAATATAAAAATAAATATTCGCATAGTGTGTAATTTGTTTATAAATAAACTGAATACATTTGGACTTGAATACAATTTACTGCTCAATTGTATTAAATACCCTTAAAAACGATTTAATATTCTCCTTTTATGTCGCATACAAAATGCTGTTTTCATAGGCATAGGTTCCATTCTATTCTAAATGACTGAAATGAATGAAGAAACTATGATCCGGATATAACTGTAAATCAAAATCAAAAATAAGTGAAATATATTTGGTGAAACTATTGACTGCCCACATCTCAAACACCTTCTCAATAATGTTCAGACTCCAGTTTCTTTATGGGTAACTTGGTTATGTTGAGGTAGTAACTATAAACATAAATTCAAACAACGACAGTAGATTCTCACAGTTTATTACTTCTTCACTTCTAGACTTAGAATGCTGTTCATTTTTTTTTTTTTTTTTTTTTGAAAGGATTTTGTTGTTGGCCGCAGATGGCCTTAACGACGTCACCGGATGAAAATGGCGAGCCTAGCTCAGCGATGATTGGCTCGGTCGCGGCACGAGACCGCTTCCGGATACCTATCGAAGTAGGAGAAGAAGGACGGCCACTAAGGCGCCCACTAGGGCTCGAACCTCGACTTAGTGCCGTCCCTCGGACGAGGGAGGAATATGACGGAGTGAAATGCTGTTCAACAATCAACCGGGCTCTTTTATAATACAAAAGTAGCAGTGGGAGGCCACGTGCGCCAATAGAAATCAACGACGAATCACAGTCAAGCTGAGAAGACTGAATTAGTCGTTCACAACTATTTAATCGATACGACTTTGCAAATACAAAATAACCGTTAAATAATTATTAAATAAAAATAAACATAGTATAATTATTCACAATCAACATTTTAGTTATTAAATAATTACATAAAAGCGTACATTCGTCCATCCTGACATTATGTGGCGTCCTCGCCACTTGACTATTTATTACCATACTACTATGCTATGCTATGCTGTTATACAACTACTTAGACCAACGTTTTGTAACGTTTGTACCATACTACACTGCTACAATACTTTTGTGTATATAACTGGTCTTTAATTACCAATTGTAAATGATCCAACCATTAAGTCTCAAAACTTGATCCACAAAACAATATTAATTTTATTCACTCACTTCAATCACTTTTAGTCTGCTCATCATCGCTCTCATAAGCCCTAAAGGAAAGCCAAGGGTGAATTCTATCAACCGGATATACTCCTCTATAAAGAGGTTTTCCTTTCTTTTTTGTTATGGGGGTATCTTCAATTTCGTAACGGTCGTTTGGTAACACATTAATTATACGATATGGGCCCAGACATTTGCATACTAGTTTTTTACTCTTTCCTTTTTCTACTACCTCTCTTTCTACTCTTACTAACTGTCCTAATTTGAATTGACGAGGTGGTGTACGAGATTTATCATATATTTCTTTGTTTCTCCTGGTTAATAAGAATTTGTTGTTGTGCTTCGTCTCTATTTTTTTCTATATCTACAGTTTTATTATTATCATCAGTAACGACAGAAAACTTTAACGCGCTTTCTGACTCTCCAGTTAACCTCAAGCCAAATAAGACCTCAGAGGGTGTTTTACCTGTAGCTTTATTTAATGTATTGTTGAGGCCCCACTGAATTTGTTGTAAGTGATCATCCCATTTTCGTTCATCATACTCGTGATTTTTGGCGGTTAGTGCATCTAAAACTGTACGGTTGTATCTCTCAATTTGGCCATTGGCTCTTGGTGTTGCTACCGCATTAAGAATATGATAAATACCCGTGCCAGTTATGAATTCCTTAAAATTTGAACTTGTAAAAGAAGTGCCTCTATCAGTTATAAGTCTATGAGGGACTCCGAACAAAGCAAAATACTCTTTAAGAACATTAATGGTTGTAGTACTTTTTGTATTTTTGACTGCTTTTAGATATATGAATTTAGTGAATGCATCAATTATTAACAGAATATATTTATTTCTCTTTTTGCTTTCATTAAATGGACCTAAATGATCGGCATGCAAGGTATGAAAAGGTTTAGGTTCTTTAGGAATAGGATGTAAATAGCCCGATTTTTTCCACTAGGTTTTTTTCCATGAGCGCAATGTAAACAAGCTAGTACATACTTTTTTATAAATTTGTTCATTTTAGGGAACCAGTAGTCTGACTTGACTTTATCTAATGTTTTTTCTAGAGAAAAATGTCCAATTTGATCATGACAGGCCTGCAGAATTTGCCATCTTACCCCTTTAGGTACCACCCACTTTGGCCCTTGATCTGTGATTCTGTAGACGAGGTTACGTTTAAGACAGTAATTGTTGTTGATATCAATAACATCGCCGGATTTATTAGAAAGAATATTTTTGATTCTTTGAATTTCATCGTCATCCATTTGCACAGTCTCTAACCATTCGGAATTAATTTGTAAAATTTCGTTAGGATAATACGACTCTAACTCTTTATCAATTTTATTTAACGGATTGCGACTTAAAGCATCGGCGTGACACATCGCGGTTCCTGGGTTATAAATGACATTACAATGCTCCACCAACGAGCTACGCGAGGAATCATATCCTTTTTCAAGAATGTTGACCTTAGTGAGTTACAGTCTGTTACTATAGTAAACTGTATTCCCAGTAAATATGGCCTAAATTTACATAGTGAACTTATGACCGCCAGCGTCTCTAACTCATATGATGAGAAGTGTTGCTCTTCTGGTGAGGTCTTTTTACTATAAAATGCGACAGGTTTTAGGTTTTTATCATGTCTTTGGAATAGAATACCCCCTATACCGTGTTTACTGGCATCAGTATGCAATTCTGTCTCTAATCTAGGGTCGAATAAACAAAGAATTGGGCGATTGACAAGTTCATTTTTGAGTTTACAAAAAGCTTCATTTTGTTGTGTACCCCATTCCCAAGAACAGTTATTTTTCAGTAAATTAGACAATGGACTAGCAATAACAGCAAAATTTTTAATGAAACGTCTAAAAAAACTGGCTAAACCCAAGAATTGTCTAACATTGTGTACATTTTGGGGAACAGGAAAGTTTTCAACAGCCTCAGTTTTTTGTCTACCAGGTTTTATACCTTCTGCACTTACTTCAAACCCAAGAAATTCGATCTCTGTTTGAAAAAACTTACACTTTGTCATTTTTAAAGTAAGGCCTGCATCTTGAATTTGTTGGAAAACTAGCTCGAGTTTTTGCAAACCATCTTCGACTGAGACTGAAGGAACTAGAATGTCATCCATGTAAATAATCACTGAATTGAAGCGTAATTTATCAAGAACTTTATTAATTACTCTTTGAAAAACAGCTGGAGCGTTACTCAACCCAAATGGCATTCTATTAAATTCATATTGACCGTCGGGTGTTATGAAGGCTGTTTTGGGTTTTGCCTGTTCTGTGAGTTCAATCTGATAGTATCCTGATGCTAAATCTAAGGATGTGAAATATTTGAACCCCGATAGTCGTTCCAGCTGATCTTCTATGATTGGTAACGGGTAGTGCTGTTTTAAAGTTTTACGATTCAAAGCCCTATAATCTATGCAAAGACGCTTATCTCCCGTCTTCTTTTTACAATTATAATTGGACTTGCATAAGGCGATGATGATTCTTTAATAATTTCGTACTCTAATAATTCGTCTATC